>JACSZP010059734.1:0-10765 GCA_016161895.1 Pinna nobilis | reverse complement strand
TAAATACATACACCTCAGTTCACCTCATACATGATCGTAAACAACTTTGGAAGAGATTAAAAAAATACGTATTGTCAGACAGTTACAAAAACAGGAGGGATAATTACTGTTAAGTAAGAGGTCAGGGAATATACTTGGCTTTTTTATATTATTTTTTTTTAACTGTTGTAATTTTTTTTTTAAAACAGATAAATCGGAGAAGGAAGAGAGAGAGAGAGAGGGGGGGGGGGGAGAGAGAGAGAGAGATAAAAAGACCAATATGCAGATACAATACAATGTATATATACTTTATGACATATTGTTGAAGATTCTCTCTAGGGAGGCCCATTTAATATTGAAGATGTCTCTTTTACCTCTTTTAATAAAAACTTCCTTAAGTGAAACTTGGTGGGTGTTAGTTTCTAGACATGCCCCACTATCTAAAAAGAATTTTTAAAATTGGAGACAAAAAGTTTTTTGAACCATAAGAAACCTAAGGCTATAGCCTTAGATTTTTTTTGTCAAAAAACTTTTTTTCTTTGATTTTAAAAATTCTTTTTTTATTTCAAAGTTCAATCTTTCAAACCACAGGATCCGAGGTTTGGGCGACCTTGGACTATCAATTAGGTCACAGTAAGGCTTCAAAGTGACCCCCTCCCCCCGACCCACTTTTGGGTTCAAACGTTTTTTGTCTCCGGTTTCAAAATTGTTTTTTTGCATATGATAGCCCCATGTCTGCCCTATCAATAAATGTAAATATCATATCCATCCTGTCACTAAAAAGGGAGTGGCAGGGTTTGTCTGTTATGGCTGTTCAAATGGAACAACCCCCCCTCCTTTTTGACTAACTTTGTGACCTTATTTGAGGTAACCGGAAGTATCAGTATACATTTTTGGAGCCAGTGGGTTAAGGCCTTTCAAATGAAAAAAGAATTTTTGAAATCGATGATAAAAAATATTTTGGCGCAAAAACAGAAAAATAAGGGGTTTTAACTTCAACCTTTCCTGCTGACCTTATCCTTGACCCGACCTCAGTGAAACTTGGTGGGTGTTAGTTTCTCGACATGTCCTATCTATCTAAAAAAGAAATTTAAATCGGAGACAAAAAGTTTGAAAAATATCAGTTTAACCTAGTCCAACCTATGATGCCATGGCTGGTCTAACACATGTTTTTATGGTGAATTCAGAACAAATGTGCAAATATGCACTTAGTACTAGTTATTTTAATCATTATTTTAAAATTTTGTGCATTTTTACCCACTGGGACTCTAAATTTGTTTGTGCAGCAGTACAAAGTAAAGTGGCAGGGGGAATCACATGATTTGTCAGGCTGACCCAGACCTACAGTTTTAGATTTTAATATTTTGTAGGATGATTACATACATAATCAAGGTGTGTAAGTCCAAAGGCGGGGCATTAAATGTGCCTTGTTATTTATTTTTATGAAATATTTCCTTTCATTATGCAACAATAAAAAAAACAAAAAATATATTCAAAATACAAGTTTCAAAGGTAATAAGAATAAAATATAAAATATTGTTTGTCATTATCAAATTCAAAACTTTTGAATAAATGTTATAACAACTCAGCCAGTTGATCTTTTATTAATCAGTGGTATTTTCTTTTTCCCGTAAATATTTAAATGTTAAACAACAATACAACAACAACAACAAATGAAGACAACAAGGAATGTGCAGTTATCCAGTTTATTTTTAAAAGCATTAAATACAAGTTCATTGAACAACAGTGGTCATTTTATACTTGTGAAAATTACTATCACATTTCCAACAAAAACTCACTTTTCATGATACAGAAATTCTGGAAAGACGAAGCATGTAATGTACAACATAAGGATGAAGTGAAATAACAGACTGTGGCAGACTGATTGAAAATCTTGAAAAGTTGTCATAGTGAGAGAATTTTAAGTTTAACAGCTAAATGTATTACATGGTGAAATGGTAGTTAGTTATAATCATGAAAACTAAAGTGGCCTGTCAATTAGCAAAGATATATGATGCAAGAGTGTCTACAGGTGCCATATCTGCAATCCAGATTAAAGACAGCCCAAAATAAACAATGGACACAAAGTGTTAAGCGTGTTCAACTGCGAACCGGAAATTCCGGGTTCAAGCCACGTCAACGCCACTCCGCGGTTGGCCATCCCTGTTGTTGGATGAGACAGTAAATACCGAGGTCCCGTGTCACAGTAGGTGTTGGCATGTTAAAGAACCCTCCCTGCTCTACGGCCAGCAGTGCTGAGCATAGGCAAAATTTGTAGCCCTTCACTAGCACATGGTGACGTCTCCATATGAGTGAAATATTTTTGAGTGGGACATTAAACAACAATACCATACCATACATGTGTTCAGTTTTTCATTCTGAGCAGCTCTTCTTATGAATAAGTTTCTAAAAGGATGGAACCCAATTGGACTTATTTGACATTGTCTCTTTTGCACCCCAAAAACAACAACACTTGTAGAGAACCATGAATACTTCAACCCTGCAAAGTTTCATCAAAACATATGCAGTGTTCCTGAAGAAAAGTTTTTGGACAACAGACAGTGCAATATGATAAAGCTCACTTTGGCTTTTGGCTCCGGTAAGCTAAAAACTGAACAGGTGTATTTATTTAGTGAAGCAAAGCCAATACAGCAATGATAACTTGTATTCCTCATATGATGTAATATTAGAGTATTGCAAAATAAGCCAGAAGCTAGAATAAATATCTTCCTCTCTCGCAGCAGCATATGTGGAAAATGTAGGTCAGATTAAACATCTAATCACTGAAACCCATTATCCATCATGGGATGTATCGTAAGTGCAGGCTTGACCTATCTATCTACACTAACATCAAAGATAGAGTTTTATGAATCCTTTCAACAAGATAAAAAACCACCCAAACACAAGAGCAAAAAAAAAAAAACAAGATGTGTTTGTGAAACATTGATGCCCCCCCCCCCTCCGCCCGATAGCAGCTATTGTAAAAGGGGTCAAAGTCACAAGGTCACGAAGTCAAAAATTATGGTACCAACAGGAAGGTCTTATCACAGGGAATGAACATGTGAAATATGAAGGCCCTATCACATACCAATCGGAAGTTATGGCCAATAATGGAACCTCATCCAAGCATGCTTTGTATGTGATGGATGAGGAACATTGAGCCTGAGGCTCGAAAGGGTATTTATGTACCCACCTCTAATTTCCCACCCAACAGTGTCAGGTTGACTGCAAACTTTTTACTTTGAAAGATGGCAGTACCGACACGTGCTAGGCCTTATATACCACCGATACAGGTCAATGATATTGACCTCTTTAAAGGTGAGTATAATAGTCTGTACCTTGCCGGACAGCATGGAAATATGCGATATAAATACCCTGAATAGCCGAAGGCGAATGAATAAGAATGAAGTTTGTCAAAAGTCCAAGGTCAAGGTCAAGAGGTAAACAATTATGGTACCAACAGAAATGTTTTGGTTTTTTTTTTTGCAGACATACAGACCGGAGAAACTGAAACTTTGTTTCTGGGGCATAAAAAAAAGACAAAGTGATATCTATCTTGCCCCCCCTCTCCACAGAGGTTATCAAATAAACAACATTTGGTGAAAATGACAATTTTTAAATACTAACAACACAGTAGTGTCTGTAAAAAGCCCAATGCAGGAGGCATAAACTATTATAGCAAAAGTTCTACAAAAATATTATATGCAACATTTAAAAATAAAGAATTTAAAAATCATCATAAACAAAAATAAACAAAACTTGGAATGTGAAAGAAACTCAGGTCCCTTTACAATATTTATCCAGAAGATATATACTCTTAAAATAACAAAAAAAGATATAATGCATTGAAATGTCCCCATTCAATAACCAATGACATTGTCATTTAGAGACAAACAGCAACTGACCAATTAAGATTAGCAAAGATGATATAACTGGCTAGACTCGGTGGGGCAGACTTTAAATTGTGAGCTACAATGTATATTTCTGATAATCTAAAAATCATTCTAATAAACCATGTAATCTGTATTGCTTGAATGATTTTTTTTTTAAACTTTATTTATTTTACAACGATTAACAAACAAGTTCAAATAACTTATATTAATGTCTCTTGTTTGCTCTGATGTCGGCGTGTGGGGGGGTACTAGCTGTGGGAGGAAACTGGAGTTCCCGGAGAAAACCCACGTGTCCGAGCTGGCGACCAACCATACCATCTCACATACTACCTAGGCAGATCCAAGGATCGAACCCGGGTCGCATTGGTGAGAAACGAGTGCGCTAACCACTACGCTACCCGGACACCGGACATCCTCGATTGCTTGAATGATTATAGAATGATCAGGAGCCAAATTGATTATCGACTGATACAAATAACGATTCTCTTCATATACAGCACAGAAAGGACCGCTATAGATATAAACCCAATTAAGTATGCATGTGCATGTATATTAGAATTCCAAGAACAAAATATTCAAGTAAAGGAGTTTTAGTAGAAAACAGAAGGTTAAAGACACTCAATATCAATCGAGGGATCAGAGAAAACGTCATGGCCAAATCAAACAGAGACATTACCACAAATGACGATCTACACAACAACACCTACAGGTAGAGACACTCACTTCCTAACTGTTTACTTATACTGAAATATATATATAAAAGGTAAAGACCTATATGTATCACTATCAGTTGTATTGTTTAACTTCCCTTTTCACTTCCATGTATATGGAGACGTCACCATGAGTCGGTGAAGGGGAACAAATTTTGCCTATGCCCGGCACTTATAGCCTTAGAGCTAGGAGGGTTCTTTAACGTGCCAACATTTACTGTGACGTGGAACCTTGGTTTTTATTCTCTCAGCTGAAAGACAGGGACAGCTAACTGCAATATGGCTTGGGCTTGAACCCTGGAACCCCTAAATTCAAAGTTGAACACACTAACCACTAGGCCATGGCAGTCTATTTATCAGTAAATATCAAAATTATTGATACATTTTTAAAAGAAGGGAACAATTGCTATACACAGATGAAAGGGTAGAAATTTTCAAAATATACAATCTGGAGTAATCAATTTGAGTTACATTCAGTAATATTAATTTACATAAAATGTACTGAGGATAAAGCCTACTGAGAAAGAAAGTGGCCAACAGACAAGCAGGCAAAGGGATTGAGTATCAATTCTAGCTCAACAGATAAGCTTGGAAAATGAACCAAGGGTTAAGCTAGCCAATAAATGCACAGCTAAATAAAGAACTGAAGCTTGCCTATAGGTACATGTACATAGAAAAGGAATGTAAGAATGAAAGCTAGCCTAGAGATAAACAAATGAACTGAGAATGAAAGCTGGCCAGCTACACAGGTAAATGATCTGAGAATGAAATTTCACCTATAAATATTTGGAAAATGAACTGAGAATGGATGCTGGCCAATTGATACTCAGGTAAATAAACTTGGAATGAATGCTAGCGAAAAGTGAAACAGATTAATGAACTGAGAGTGAATGTTGACTAATTGATACTCAGGTAAATGACCTGATAATGAAAGCTAGCAAAAGTAACAGGTACACTATATGCAAATAAAAAAAGAAATTTAGAATGATATTTAGACTTTATCATTTTCAAAATCTTGAGGTTTTTTTAAATTCAATTAAGACATACAAAGTCAAGAATTTACATATAATTATGTATCACAGAAGACAAACAAAAATATGAAAATGATACAGACACCAGTCATTCCACTGATATACACTTGCAAATAAGGACAAAGAACAAAGGACATTAAAATTACAAAGACTGAAAGACAATTTCATATCAAGCTAAATATTTTAAAGCTTTATCAATTATCATTGAGCATAATAAAATCAAAACCTTCAAAACTTCTGAACTGCCTTAGCATGCAAACAAAGTTTGTATTTTCCACAGATTGAAAAGGGCATGGACACTCTTTCAGAAAGAGCAATTCTATCATACCAAGGGACGCCCAAAGGGGCACATGTTTGCCAAATCTCAACAGTGTATATAACAATAAGTGACTGTTAGTTGATGTATGATAAACATTGTCTCAAGTGTAATAATACAGTGTACTTAAACATATAATAATAATACCAAATAAATATGGCTCAAAATAAACTTGAATTGCTTCCCATTGAATGAGTAATGGAAATTACATGTAACATTCTTATCTGGCTTGAGTGGTGTAAACGTAATGACAATGGTTTTTTACTGATGAAGCTAGATAAGGTTACACAACAAAAATAAAAATTTTGTCATAACTTCCATTTTGTTCTAAATTTCATAATAAAGTTTTACAGACATGTATTTCCGTGAGAAATGACAATAGATTTTATGAATCCAATCAAAAGGAATATATGCTTTGAAATAAAACCAATACACTGTTCAAGAACCTGGGCAAACATTTAAGTTAATGTACTTTTAAAATATAGGGCCCGAAATCACCAGAAAAACTCAAGCTCAAACTCAGCTCAACTGTTTTCCTAAATTTTAAACTAAATAAAAGAAAATTATTTGTAAAATGCTTTTAAGCAAGTGTGTCAATATCAAATAATTCAAATATCAGTAGTAGTTTGTACTAATTAGCAACCAGCAGCCAGAATTATTGGAAAAGACATCAAGTATACTACTCAAGATTTGAGTATATGCTCAAATNNTTGAGGAAAGTTGAGCTGAATTTGAGCTTGAGTTTTTCTGGTGATTTTGGGCCAAGAACAATTGCTAAGAACATTCTAGGCACTCACATTCAAAACTAAAGCACCAGTGAGGTCTATAAGAACACTGAACAAAGCAAAACTTACAGTAATATGATTAACAGATTGAATTAATGCAGTTAAATATTAGAACTACAAAAACAGAGTGATTTGTTTGACCATTCTCCCTCTGATGTGGTATTGCACTTATCTACATGTTGTATATTCTAAGAAGCTACATCTATATTGCACATCTTTTAATTAGTTTTACTAACTTATAACACCCACATCACAGATATTTATGCTTAAGTTACAGCGACTTATAACCCTGATTATGTATGTCCTGATTGTCTTTTGTTGAACTTGCAAAAAACAGTTTTTTGAGTAATTTTGGTGTTTCAAGGAGCGATGCTGTGACCACATACATATACAGAGCCCTTATTTAATAATAAAATATGTTTTTTTTTATCATATTCATTGACAACAAGAGTGCCTTGAAGCACATGATACGCCCATAGCTAATATTGTTGTAACAACTTGATATTGGGATATTGCACATTTTCATATGATTTCAATAACACATGAAATTTCACTATTTCAGAATTAAAGGGGCATAACTCTGCCAAATATTGTTGTAACAACTTGATATTACGATATGTATATGATCTTCATATGAAATCAATTACACATGGCAAATTGCTTCACATTGTGTCATAAACTGTGGGACTAGTTGTACCCAAAAGAAAATGTAACCAATAAAGAGGAAAGTAGGTGATGAAGGATCGTAACTCTATTTCTGTGAAAAGTTGAAAAGTTACATAAAACCCGTAATATACACGTATGTCAAACATCACTGCCTCTTGCCATACTATAACAAATTTGAGAGGAATTGAGGCAAAATTAAAAAAAATTCTAGCATTTTGAATGAAATTCCACTATTTCGGAATTAAAGGGGCATAACTATGCCAAATATTGTCGTAACAACTTGATATTATGATATGCACATGATCTTCATATGATATCAATAACACAAGGCAAATTGCTAAACATTGTGTCATAAACTGTGGGACTAGTTGCGCCCACAAGAAAATGTAGCACAATAAAGAGGAAAGTAGGTGGTGAAGGACCGTAACTCTATTTCTGTGAAAAGTTACATAAAAACCAGTAATATATATTAAACATCACTGCTTCTTGTGATACTTTGAAAATTTGATAGGAATTGAGGCAAAAATAAGTTCTGGGCATTTTCAGTGAAATTCCACTATTTCGAAATTAAAGGGGCATAGCTCTGAATGGCAATATTTTCGCATCCCTGAGAATGGTTCCCGCAATGATGCATCCTACGAAGTTTGGTGAAAATCCGGCCGTAATTCTTTGTGTTATTGGAGAAAATGTCCTGACAGACAGACAGATGGGCGGACGGACGGTTGGATGGACAGACAGACAACGCCATACCATAATACAACCAGTCTTCGACGGGCGTATAAAAACAAAATTTACAGCACTTGAAAATTATCAATTATGTGTTTTTCAACAGAAAAAACAAATTTCAAAACTAAAAAAATTTCAATGCTACCAACATTGTTCTGACGGTTTTACCGTTATGCTAGTTACCGTAGCCATCCATGTCCAATTTGCTATCACAGTATAATAGTAAAGTTTTGAATAATATTGACGATGCCATTGACAACATTATTTGCATACATGTACAGGTGATGAAGCACAAGATTAAGATAAGATGCAAGTATATAACCACTTCAGTGTGTATCAAAACATAACACACCTGTAAGGTGTTGTGGGATCATTGTTGCTAGGCACCCATGTACACAGACATAACTACATATAAATTCTACTTTGAAACAACAATTACTTAGCAGCACACAAACATTTACCCAGTATATGTATAAGTAAAAAAAAACTAAGCATTACAATTGCTATGTATTTTAAAATAACAAAAAATGGTAGGAATTACATGTCCAGGTTTTTAACTATTCAATGACAGACATATCTATCATACACATTCCGGAAAAGTTAATGCAATGGTATTTATATCTGTCATACGCACTGAAGTGGTTAATACGATACATCTACATACAATGTATATAATATGTATCCTTAACCTCTTTCCAGACTAAAGGGTTTTTCCATTTTTCATGATATTTAAGTCTCTGACACATGAAATCTTTTCAGGTTGCAAAATCATTAACTCATCAAGTTGAACAAGTTCTGTTATATTCGTTCTTAGTCTCCATTTGGCGTATATCCAAGGATCCAAGCGCTATAGATTCAACATCCCAGTGAGTCCTCACATGCCTTCACAATGTCTGCTGAGCTACCTCCCTTGCTCCAGATTTTAGAGGTAACATTCTCTCCATTTTTCAAAACTTGGATGTTTGACATGATAGATTATAATATGATAGAGGTTTCACTGGTACTTCTGAAAAAAATAAAATAAAGATTAGGATAAAAGATGACATAGCAGTCAAGAGTTAATAATGTCTGACACAAGGTTATGCACTTAGTATTCCACAGAGACATAGAGATTACACAACAAGTTGGGATCGATTATCATGTTTATCCAACTCGAGTTAGTTAATTTTCAATGTTTCAAACCACGAGCTGTAGCAAGCGTTTTGAGACTTTGAAAATTAATTAACGAGAGTAGGATAAACATGATAATCAATCCAAACGAGTTGTGTAATTTGTTTCTACCATAACACTAGATTATTTTACAAATCAAAGTATTGAAAATGTCAAAAAGAATTACTTTTCTTCAATTCTAGCCATAATGTAAGCCCACTCAATGTATTGTGACATCAAATACAGTGACGTCAATTGATGACGTCATTATTGAGTTTCCTGACGTATCAGCCAATCAAAATGCTCGGAAGACGTTAACCATGTGTGGTTTATCGATTATATTTAATCAACCGCAGCCTCGATTATACAGCCGTTTTATAATGGTTAAACTAAGCGTATTATGGTAGAAAACATGCTATTATCTACATAATAGGGAGACCCGAAGAGTTTCCAATATCTCACCTGGATGCCTGACACTTTTAAAATGGTCCTCTATATGTTGATATTTGATAACTTCCACCAAATACTACAGGAAAAAGAAAAGTAGAATTATGTTATTAACATCAATAAGGAAAAATTAGTAAAACGTGACTGACTGGCATTTTTTAGAATTTCTCTCATAGATTGAAATACGATTTTCATTACCTAAGATATCAATATATTTGGATTACACTGTACCTGTGCAATGCACAAATGTATAC
Source organism: Pinna nobilis (assembly GCA_016161895.1). Lineage (NCBI taxonomy): Eukaryota > Metazoa > Mollusca > Bivalvia > Pterioida > Pinnidae > Pinna > Pinna nobilis. The sequence goes on along the minus strand of JACSZP010059734.1, from coordinate 809 downwards.
TTTAGTGTCCTTAGGAAACATCAATGAAATATTCCAGACTGATGTACTTCATCAATTTTGTTCATATACTTTTGATTTGTAAAAATTTAAAAGTGCTACACTACAGAATAATGAATGTCTGATTCTCACCTCAATAATATTCCGATCACAGTCATGGACACCAATTTTTCCCAGGAATTTAGAACTCATATTATGGATATATTCACTTTGTCTTTGTATGGTAAAACCACTGAAATCAAGTTCAACATTTAATTATTAGTTATTTTGAAAAAAAAATTCAAGTACTTTATACTTTCATTGTAAGAACAAATGGATTCATATGATTTAGTTCCTTTACATGTAGTACAATATTCAAAATTTGATTTATAAATCATTATTTCACCTAAGCAAATCCTCATTCAAGAGACCGTCTCACAATTCTGACCATTCTGTCAGCTGAACATTTTTGTACTGGTAGTAGGCATGCAACACACAATAGATACCTAACTAGTCAAGCCAATACCTAACTAGTCAAGCCAATACCTAACTATTCAAGCCAATACCTAACTTGTCAAGCCAATGCCTAACTTGTCAAGCCAATACCTAACTAGTCAAGCCAATACCTAACTAGTCAAGCCAATACCTAACTAGTCAAGCCAATACCTAACTTGTCAAGCCAATACCTAACTAGTCAAGCCAATACCTAACTTGTCAAGCCAATACCTAACTTGTCAAGCCAATACCTAACTAGTCAAGCCAATACCTAACTAGTCAAGCCAAAACCTAACTAGTCAAGCCAATACCTAACTAGTCAAGCCAATACCTAACTA
>JACSZP010059723.1:0-15137 GCA_016161895.1 Pinna nobilis | reverse complement strand
GTTGGTACGTTAAAGAGCCCTCCCTGCTCTACGGCCATAAGTGCCGAGCACAGGCAAAATTTGTCGCCCTTCACCGGCACACGGTGACGTCTCCATATGAGTGAAATATTCTTGAGTGGGACGTTAAACAACAACACAACAACAAATTCGTGAAAAAGAGCGGGACGATCACAGCGTTAAATTTCTGAAACACAACTAATAGAAGAAATAGGTAACTCACGCTANNNTGTAACTTCACATAACGCGACAGTGGAGTAATACAAACCTGTGCACTTCGGAGAATGCACCAATATCGTATAACAGGATTTGATTTCAGAATTAGATTTGTAATATTTACTTGCACCGGCAAAACGTGATCAGACTTGACTGGCCGTAACTACTCATCCCATGGTGCTTAGCGTATCTATTGACATAATATACATTAACATCGCCAGAAGAATTGGAAAGTTCAGATGTCAGCCAACGCCTGTAGCAAAAACAGTCTGATTATAATGTTGTGTTAAGTNNAACCTTGGACCCCAAAGCAATAGAAATAAGTCATCTGGTTTCAAGACATTTCTGGGTCATAGGTCACATATGTTAAAATCGACGATAAGATCCAATATAAACAAAATTAGGAAGTAATAAATATTACACATGGAGGTCTTCCCTCCTGGAGTATGATCTTCAATTTATACCATACAGCCTGAATATTTCAGTCTGTCAATTAACGTGTTGAAGCATGTGTGATCTTACATTGCTGTAGAGATACTATCCTAGACTTCTCTGAATATTATTTTGTGGCACTTCTTTTCCACACGATCTTTTATATTTTAAATCAGTTGCTTACTTCCGCGCCATTCTACGGTCAAGCGTTGACACATCATTATGTACATACTCCGCAGAATTGTTTCAGACTTCATGTTTAAGGGTAGTTGGCTCGAATTAGTGGCAAACGACCATAGTCTTTATGTGACATAGAAAAATAGATACTCCATGTCACAAGTAGTGGGCGTTGGCTCGTTATAGATCCCCACTGTTTTGCTTCACCTGTATACCAAGCAGTAATCAATGCTTTTTATCCCCTTCCCCAGAATTTCTGGTCATGTTCATGCCAGTGAAAAATATAGTTTTTGAATGGCAGTGTAGCAAACAAACAGTTTTTAAGCTGGTACTTGTAATTTATTCTCAAAAACTCACAATAAATGTAAAAATATTTTGATATTAGGTCAAACAAACTGGGAACAGATGGCTGTTGACGAACTAACGGAAGCAATCAATCTCAAACAGAATAAAAATATTGCTAAGAACATCATCATATTTATTGGTGACGGTATGGGTGTATCAACTGTAACAGCGGGTCGTATATACAGAGGACAAATGATTGGCAACCCTGGAGAAGAAACACAGCTGCACTTCGAGAAGTTCCCTTATACAGGCCTGTCAAAAGTAAGTTGTCACTGAAAAAGGAAAAATAACGAGCATTGATCAATCTAATTACTTCTAAAGGGAAAACAAAATAAAGAGATAGGAAAGCATGGATCCATTCACTTACCAGAGGTACGTATAATGACCGTAAATGTCTTTTACCCAATGTTTAAAAGTTATCACACTCTTAGAAGTTGGTCATCGATTTGCGGACAAAGGATTCCACATCAACCTTAAACTTCCTTGCGAGAAAAACAAAACAAAAAAACAAACAAAGCAAAAACAGAAACAAACAAAAATCTCCCATGTATTGATGGTTCTGTTCGGTTAATGAGATCACTAAGCAGTATACTGACTCGTAAACGGAACATTACTTTTGTGATAAAGGAGCGGCTTCAGACGACACAAGTAGATATTTATGCTGTTATGACGTATTATTGCAACTTTCAATATTATATCTGCCTATCTGGGTAGCACAAAATAGGTGCAGTCTTCGGAAATGTTGGTCCCCGATGAAGTTGTTGATCGTGCGCATTAATGGCACATGGCGAATTATACTGGGACCGGCCTAGTTCTTAGTGCCAACAGGGATGATAGGATCGAAAGTACGTCTCTTTATTTGAGACTCCAATCCTAGGTCAGTCCTTAGTATAAGGGAATAATCAGCCATATAGCTACCACTTTCTGTTAAAGTAAAAACAATCATAGCATGCAGAATACCAAGTTTGTTAGTGGCTTATTCCTTGATAAGTAAAATCAGACTACATAGTTAGACAGTGCGAAACGCAAATTGTGCAAGTAAATGTTATTGTTTCCAATCTCCTCCTACAGTATTCTATATGTCATTTTATCTTACCAATAAAGGTATACGGAAGCGATCGCCAGGTTCCCGATTCTGCGCAAACAGCCACAGCCTTTCTAGGAGGAGTTAAAACAAACTGGCAGGTGCTTGGTTTGACTGATGCTGTTGAGATTGGCAACTGTGAATCATCAAAAGCAGCTGGTGTGAGGGTCACATCCATACTTGAGCATGCAATATCTGCAGGTGATACAAATTAAAACTAATTCTGTTATGAATAAGTTACAAATGCAAAAAGCATGTATCATTAACAATAGCATAGTTTGCTGTTGTGTTTGACAATATTTCATCGATATTAAGGGGTCCAGGATTCAGGCAGGTAGTTGAAGGATACATGTGTACCCAGATAAAGACTAGTGACCAGTATTATGGTTACCTCCTAGTACCCTGGCATATCTTCCATATAATCTGTATCGGTCGGATGAGTAGCAGAGGAAGAAGCTTTATGATTGGGAGCACTATACGTGACAGTTATCCTGTAAGATCATTTAATTCTGTATCACAATGTTTATATACTACATAAACTAGTAGAAAACAAGGAACACAAGTCCATTTTAGAAGGTGATGAGTTCATTGTTTGGATTCCTCGACTAATTCATTTTAACTGGATACATTTAGATGATTTAGTAAAGAAACCTATCCTGAAGGCTTGGCAAGATTTCCAAAATTTGATAGATTATCTATCTAAACAATCAAATTATTTAACAACAGAATTCTTTTTTTAGCTTTTTCTTCATACCTTGGCCACACTTCACAGAAAGTTAGAATTAAACAGCTACTGAACACCTGGGCCCTGGTATGAAAACCTGATTCCAGCATCTCACTGCTGGCCTTATAAGAGAACTCTACAATCGATTCATAACCGTTGAATGTAGCTACGGAGTTGTAGGAGACGTATGTCTCTATCATGATGTCGCTACATAACGCGCGGCCGTCTACTTGTGGGACAGTCACCAAATCATCCTGTGACCCTGAAACGCCAAACCAAACGGGATATCTATGTTTTATGTCCACCATATTGCTGGGCTACATGACGTTGCAAATGTCCTTGCATTATCAGTGCATTATTCCACCCCTATCGACTGCACTCCATCACGGCATTTCGCTCAACACTCGGATAGTGTAACTGTAAATGTATCAAAATGTACATTGTGTATGGAAATTTCTTTTAAAGATTGATTCTTCATAAATGAATTGAAATTTAATTTGAATACAACTTTGTTTGTTTTTCATTCATTGACACTCGCTTATAAATGAGAAGTTTAAACATACTGAATACATCATGTAAAATTATTACTACAGGGAAATCAACAGGGATTGTGACGACAGCAAGAATTACACATGCCACACCTGCAGGTGCGTACGCTCATACTCCAAGCAGGAACTGGGAGTCGGATGCTAACATGCAGGGTGTGCCGGGAGGATGTGAAGATATTGCTTACCAGCTTGTGTATAATAACAGAGATATACAGGTATAAGTCATACTTATTCTCTGCTTATATGGTAGTCCTACACATGTCTAAAATAACCCGCCCAAAGAAAGAAATCGAACGAAACGAAGAATCATGATAGAAATAAAATATATAAATGTCATATCGGCTTTCCATTTCCTTGTGTGCGAGGTGGTTATCAAAATCTTTATTATTTCTAATATTATACGCTTTTAAAAAAAACTGAGGGAAACTATATAATTTGTTCTTTGCCCATTGAAAATAATATTTCCGATTAGTTGATCGGTTGGATTGTTGTTTAACGTCCCAGGAATGAATCTTTCACTTATATGGAGATATCGCAGAATGTCGTTAAAGGGCGACAAATCTGGCCTTTGCTCGACACTTACTACAATTGAAGATTGAGGAGCGGGTTCTTTAATGTATCGGCATCTACAGTGACAAGGGACCTGATTTTGTTAGTCATCCGATTGATTGGGAAAAAGCAGCAGAATCTACAGGATGAATTTGAACAAACACCTTTATGATTATACGGTGAAAACAGTTACAACAGAGTCAGGGCATCTCTCTATATTATTTTCCTGAGGGCATTATAAGTCTTTATATAAATAAAAAAAAAATCATTTTTTAATGTAGCTAACAACTTTATGAAGAGTGTGAATGTTCAATAAAGAAAGTTTATTTCTCCACAGCACCTGCTCTTACCTCGGAACTTTAAGAATTATTTGACTTGTAATGTCCGGATATGTCTATGTACCATGGGATATTGATTATCCGATAGTTGATATTTTACAATGTTTCTGCTGACGCCACCTTGATTTTATTGATGCTGACGTCATCATAATTACCTATGTGTATGACGATATTATCTTGTTTATTGTGGTGTTCTCGTATTTTATTTATGTGGTGGTTTGAGGGCGACACGTCTAAAGATGTATTTCAGTAAATACGAGTCATGAGGTTTCGAGAACAATCAAATTACGCGTTTAATTTTGTTTTATTTTGAATTAAAGATAGCATTTAAATGAACGCGGACATACTTTGTTGAACAATGTGTATGTTTTTCTAGCTTTACGTACGACACATAGGAACCACACAAATCAGAGACCAATCCTATATTACTTATCATCATTTCAGGTGTTACTTGGAGGAGGGAGGCGAAGTTTTCTCCCGGACAATGAGGAAGATCCGGAAACTGGAACAATTGACGGAAATCAAAGAAAAGATCAAGCTAATCTGACAAAGGTAGACGGCCTTAAACATTTTATCTTTCTAGGTCAAGACTATTGCAATAGTGATGATAACTCGATTTATATTTTTTTCATTAGAATAATATAAAGAAAAAGGGCATGGACACAAATAGAAAAAGACATCAATGCTCCCACAATGCATGTGCATCAAATATCTATGAAAATAATTCTAAGAATTTAATATTTTCCTCAGATTTGGGAGCAGACGCAAAATTCTTTGAATAGAAATTATGAGTATGTTTGGAATAAAGGACAATTCGACAGTGTCGATCCACAACAAACCGATTATTTACTAGGTAAGTATCTACATTTAGATAATTTAGTCAAACGCCTTTGCTTTAAGTGGTTCCAGAATATTGTCGAAAACTAATTAGCCTTGTTTATTTTTACCCCAAATTTCCATTCGATATTTCATTTTGCAGAAATGATTAAATTCCGAATCACTTTAATGATAATGTCAGATACATCAAGGACTTAATATATTAAAACTTATATTGTTCTTTTAATTCAAAACTTTTGAAATAGCAAGTATAAAAACTGCATTGTTGAAGAAATTATGATCTCTTTAGAAATGGGAAATCTTAAAATCAATGGTAAGAACTAATTATCAGTAACGCGACTATATTGAATATACACACTACTGTAAACTGACTTCACTAACTTTATTCAACTGTAGAATTTGCAACCTGAATTTTATTGTTGGCAATATAACAATATCAGAAAAATTTCTCTCGCATTTGGTAAATTCTTAGCTAATATACGTAGTTCACGCACTTAAAAGTGAAAGTATTCATCGCCTACTGTTCTCCTTAGATGAAATATTCGTTATCAATGAAAAGGTTAAGTTAACAAACAATAATCACGGTCCCTATACGGAATACAAAATAAAGTGTTTGACAAACACTTACCCTTGTCACACTAGAGGTGGGATCAAGCGAGTGCTAAACTAGTTTCCACCTTTTCACGAGTAAAATCGTAACGAAATTTACGGAAATGAAATTATAATCTTGCGTAATTCATCTTTTCCTTGGTTTTGCGCCAAGTAGAGGAATTTCATAAGTCGTGTTTGCTCTATGATATGTCATACTTAACTCAAATGAGTAAATGAAATTGTTTCTAAAATTGTGACAATGACATCTGTCTACAGATTTTCTTGGTTTATGGTCCTATATAGCCACACACCCCCTCTCCGAGGTCAAGCAAGGGAAACAACCCCGATTTTCTCGAAAAATCCGGATTGGAATAAAGTATAATTTAAAATGCTTAAATCCAATCATTCAGTCAACCAGCGCTAAGGATCATTTAACTTTCGTCAAATTTTTTTTTACTCAACTCTAGTGTTTTCCACTTGACTATTACTGTGTGTCATAAACTAATTACCTGAGAAATAAAATCCATCGTTGACCTAAATTATTCCAAACAAAAAATATCTTCCATCCTCGGTTTGCCCTTGAAAAAAATAAGGCCCCCGTGTCCTGGAGGATTTCAGGTGAACTATCTCTATCCCTTAATTTTACAAATTTATTTTTAGATATGCTCGAGCCTTTAATCAATTTTTCATAAAGTCCAGTGGACTACTATGTGCGATGAAACGGGCTATTGTCACACTAAAACAGTTGAAATACACGAAAAGAGTCAAGATTACGGGACTGATATATAATCTTACTAATTCTTTAACACTTAACAAACTTTACATTTTATTCTCAATTTTACGCGTGCAAAAATAAATAAATAAATAAAATAAAACACACAAACTAAATAAACATTAGGAAAAGGAAACAAAAATTCAATAGGTAATTAATAAATAATAAAACAAAATATCAAGCAGAAAAAAAAATGAAAAAAAGACAAAAAAGACAAAAGAAAATCTGATAATGATAATTCTAACAATTTTAGTTCTACAAACATAGAATTTCAATTTTAAATTACAGAGCTTATTAATACGCAAATAAATGATTCCAATTGGCGCGGTTCACCTTCATAAATCTTTTGAAACGAAAAGAATCATGATTTCACATTTTTGCCAGCTGAGTGAAATCTTGAAAATAAAATGTCTCAGAATTCTCTCTCTCTCTAATCATGAGTTTAGATCTCTACATACGTAGCACTTTTGATCATTAACCCGTTCAACACCAAGTATCAAAATGGTATGCTCTTTTTTATTGTATTAACCAGTCTACTTTGGTCTGAAGTGTTGAGAGGGTTAATGCTCAAAAGATGCACAATGTCTGATCACTAAATTGAGTACGATTTCGTTTCATTAATCAATTTATTTATTTTAAAATTCAATATTTGAAATATTATTTAATCAAAAAGTGCATTAAGATTACACTTTATGAACGACCATTCCCACATAACCCCTCTCTCTCTCTCTAAGTGCCCCTCTCTCTCTCTCTCTCTCTCTCTCTCTCTCTCTCTCTCTCTCTATATATATATATATATATATATATATATATACCGCTCTCACTTTACTTTTTATATTTCCCGTAGGTCTATTTAATCCTGGTCACATGCAGTATGAGATAGAAAGGAACAACGGGTCGATGGGAGAACCTTCCTTGGCGGCGATGACATCAAAGGCAATACAAATACTAAAAAAGAAGGATGAAGGGTTCTTTTTGCTCGTGGAAGGTAATTTGTTCTCTTTCTGTCAGCTGAGGTATTTCATCTGCAACGTACAGTTTCTAATTAAGTGATTTGCAATGGTACAATGCTTTGCATTGTTCTTTGCTATTTCCAAATAAGGTTCCAAAATCTGAGAAATGTCGAATTAATAAAATAAATAATACGATAATGACACGCAAATCCAAGGAATAACTTGACCTCTTTCAAATTATCAGGAACTTTCCAGTTACCCTTATAGTCTATCTTATCATTGTCATTTCTTATCCCATGTTGACTACATGACTACATGTCCCAAATATTTCAGAAAGGCGTAGTGAAAGCGGTTTTCTCCTTATCCTCCTCTGCTATTACGATTTGAGTATACCCAGAAGTAAGGTCAAGGGTAGTGCAAATTGATGAACCGTGTAGGACGACAAAGGTTTCCCCAACTCTGGGTAATGGAAACTTTTCTCGAACAGTTTGTCATTAAGCTTCCGATAGTCAATGCTAGACGTAAAGGGTTTTCCATTTTAACAATTACAAAAGATTACGCACACAGACTGTTACTTTACGAATGACGTCATTGTCGAGTAACTTTCAAAAACATGTATGTTGCTTTACCTCTTCGAATTGAGACGGTGGAATCCTGCGATATTGTTGAGAAACGGGTTAATTACAATTCATACGTAAGTGATGTTTCATACAATGCGAACATGCAATATCGTCATCGGGTGTTGTTTTTTTTTTTGGGGGGGGGGGGGGGGGTCACTGTATTTCGAAGACAATGTAGCAATTAATCCCTTCTTGTACTGACTACAGTCTAACTGATAAATATCTTCCAATATCTAAAAATTAAGGTCGACCGATGTTACTTACGACACTTCAAATATCTGTTGCACTGATATTTCCTAAACACTGTCGACACGGTTAAATCCAAGATAAGATTGTTCAATTTGAACTTCAAACTGAGACACTGCCAATACGAGTGCGGGGCTTGATAAAGATATCCTCATTGAGAATATTTGCAACACAAACATACAAATGCCCGTTGTTGATATAGGTACACGTGTTAACAACTTGAAAGTGTCTGTGCAGATGTGCGTAATTGGTCAAGAAGTTAATAACTACATCACCAGAAATATTAAGTCTTATATAGTGTAACACTATGGCGGTATTTGCATGTATACATGACAAATTAACCACACTTACTCTGCGAAACCATGATTGATTTTACGTNNCATTCATTCCAAGAACTCCTGGTACAGATTCTTTTCGTTTGCAATTTGCTTCATCACACGAATCTTTCGCAATCTAAAACCGTCGTTGTTTAATTTTATTTGCACAAACAACAATACCAAGTTCAATTTATCCAATGTAAGGAATTTCAGGTCCATTTGCTGCCTTGAGATATAGCAAACTTGTTGGTGGCAGTGTTATTTTGAGAGGTTTAGTGTACTTCCGGTAAAATGAATCCGTCGATGTGGACACCATAGACCCAGTGACTACTAAGCACGGAATGTTTAAATCCAAAACAGTAATATTTATCACTGTCCAGTCAAATTTCTAATAAACTATGAATCACCATGTTCTAATGGAATTACACTTATTAATAGATGCTACATGTTTTCCGACTGGCTCATTCGCAAAACCACTGGACAATGTCGCTTAATATATCAAACTTTATTGCAGTTAAATCACACTAGTTTTTGGTGAACACGGCGCTCCATACCTTTGGGTTAAAAGAGATCCGTCAGTGAACCAATCTGCCTTTGCTGCGCTTCAGTTACTCTTTTCAAGTCAGTAAAATCTGAAAATAAAATAAATATAACCAAAATAGAGCATCAAAGGTTTTCTTTACCCAGGGTAATGGACACTTATGTCGAACAGTTTTCTCATTAAGCTTCTGATAGTCAATGCATAGACGTAAAGAGATTTTTACAGACAATTACAAAAGGTGAAGCAACGGGCAGGTACTTTACAAGTGAAGTCATTGTCGAATAACTTTCGAATATATTGCTCAACCTCCTCTAATTGAAACAGTGGAATTCTGCGATATTACTGAGAAACGGGTATCTTATCATGCATATCTAAATGGTGTTTCACAGCATTCGTACATCCAATATCGTCATCGTTTTTTTTTCTTTTTTTTAGAAAACTTCACTGTATTTCCGGAACACTACACCCCCAGAAAAATTAAGTCCTGTACATTGAAACATCAAGGCAGTATTTACGGGTTTATATGCCGAATTAATCCAACAAACTCTAGCGAAACCATGATTGATTTTACGGTTAAGTGAGTCAGCTCCAAGTAATCCAGAGATAAATCAACTAGCATCACTTAAAACATTCATTCCAAGAACTCCTGGTACAGATTCTTTTCGTTTGCATTTTGCATTAACACACGAATCTTTCGCAATCTAAAACCGTCGTTGTTTAATTTTATTTACACAAACAACAATATCAAGTTCAGTTTGTCCAATGTAGGGAATTTCAGGTCTATATACTGCCTTAAGATGTTACAAACTTGTTGGTTTTAGCATTGTTCCGATATGTTCAATGTATTTCCGGTATAATGATTCCGTCAATGTTGACTCCATATATCCGGTGCCTGCTAAGCACAAAACAGAAATATTTATTACTGGAAAATATCCAGTTACATTTCTCAAAAGCGACGGACTTGTACTCAGTAATAGATGCTACATATTTTCTGACTGACTCATTCGCAAAATCATGGGACAACGTTGCTTGATATGTCCAACTTCAGTGCAGTTAGAGCACACTGTTTTTTGGTGAACACGGCCCTCCATACCTGTGTTTTTAAAGAAACTCGTCAGTGAATCAATCTGTCTTTGTTGCGTTTCAATAACTCTTTTCAATTCAGTAAGATCTGACGAAGGCGTATCCCTAACCTTATCTTGATCTTTAGTCTGCGTTATAATTTCACCTGTTGTGCAGTCAGCCGTTTCTTCTTCGCTGTATTGTATTATTTCATCTCTGAATGTATAACAAGAAACCGCTAAAGGCGGTAAGGCCGGATTGCAGGGTCTTGATAGAAATTAAACAAAATTGTTGACTCCGACAATCAATCCCCTATTATTAGTCCACCCCCAAATTATTAGTTTGATTCCCTTCTGAATTTCAAGAAGTAAATAGACTAGTAAATTCTTTTAAACTGTTCTAATTCCAGTTATAATGAAATATTTAAAAATACCCATAGGTACCAATAGAACACATGAAAACCTAATTTTCATCCCCATTACTTCTTTGATCCACCTCCAAAAATAAAAAAAGCAAAAGTTTTTACTGACTTTTTCATCAAAGTCTATCTACATGTACAGTTTCAAAGAGATACCATCGATGGTATTCCCATTATTGTTGACACTGACAGTCTACCCTAAGATGTTTTGATCCCCGTTCAAAACTCAAAAATTAAATTGTAGTTTCAAAAACATATGACCTAAAATCTTTCCACAATGAATCTAAACGCAAGAGCTAAACGAAATTGTTAACACTGACAGCCCCACCTCCATTATTTTTTTATCCCCCTCAAAAATCTAATGAAGGTTGTGATGGATAGTACTCATCAGGTCTATAAATACATGTGTTGTTTCAAAGAGATATGACCTATGGTATTCCAAAAATTGTTGACGCTGACAGTCCACTCCCATTATTTTCTCTCCCCAAAACTAAAAAAAATAAAGGTTTATGATGGGTAATACTCGTTCAGGTCTACCTACATGTGAATTTTCAAAGAGACGTGACCTATGGTCCCCCCCCCCCCCCCCCCCCCATTATTTTTTTATCCCCCTATATATTAAAAAATAAAGGTTTTGATGGGTAGTACTCTTCAAGGTCAATCTATATGTGTAGTTTCAAAGTGATGTGACCTATGGTAGTCCCAAAATTGTTGACACTGACAATTCACCCCCATTATTTTTTATCTCTCCCCAAAACTCAAAAATAAAGGTTGTGAGGGGTAGTACTCACTAGGTCTATCTGTATGTGTAGTTTCAATGAGATATGACCTATGGTTTTCCCTTAATGAATCTAAACGCAAGAGCTAAACCAAATTGTTTACGCAGACGAACATAGGAACAGACGGCCAGACGGACTTCGCCATTTCATAAGTCGGATTTTGTTTCACAATCCGGCCAAAAATCCGTAGGTTTAATCCACAGTAATCGTCTTGTATACTGATCGTGTAATCCATATACGAATGCTCTCGGAGGGATTCTGATTTTTCCTGGTTTCGTTCAAAGAATTTCTTTTGTTAACGTTTCAGGATTTCCATGTGCTATATAAAGACACTGGAGAATGGCATCTGAGTCATTTCTTATATTAGCACGGTACTTGATTTCCTCCTTAGCCCGATCCCCTAAATGACTTTAGATAATGTCCACTTTATGAGTTAGATCTCGAATCTCCTGAGAATATTTTGATTTTTCTCGGCTCGGAATTGAACACTTTTTGCATTTTACTTACTTTTTGTTTCCAAAAGTTCCATTTTCAGTTATGCCACTCTTTCTTGTAACTGCCACTTGTTCATGATGAATACAGCTAATATACCGTTGCCGATATTGCATTTCCGAAGTACCGTCTTACCGATGGTGTCTGTTCATGTTAAAGCAACCTCACTGCTCATTGACCGCCAGTGCCAGCATGGACCTAGTTGGCAATACTTGAGCAGCAAACAGTGATCTCGTAGTTCTCTTGAGGAACGTTGTTTGATTGGATGTTAAATAACATAATAATTGCCTCTAATCATGAAATTGATAACTGTCTAACCTGCCTTCGCGACTCATCTAATTAAAGGACTGCCTGTCTTATCCGACCTTGCATCCTTTTCAATTATTTTTTCAAAGTAATCTGAGATCGCCTGTCATTTGTTACAATATTTCGATATACCATTGAATTGTTTCTTAGACCAAATTTGACTGTGATAAATAAATGACTCTTACGCAGCGTTTCTCGTACTTTCTAACTAATGGTTTCTTCCATTGTAGCCGGTCGTATAGACCATGGACATCACGAGAGCATTGCCAGAAAGGCTTTAGAAGATCTCTTGGCTCTTGAAGATGCAGTAGCTGAGGCAGACCGACTGACTGATGATGACGACACACTTATAATTGTAACAGCTGATCATTCCCACCCCTTTACAATCACTGGCTACACATACAGAGGAAATGATATTTTAGGTAAATAACAATAATGGTATCTCAGAACATTTTTCAATACGTTCTATATAAAATTGGATCAATAAGATGTGTGCATTTGGATGTGATTTTCTCATTTCTGGAAAGAACATTTGTTTTTTGAGTGAGTCAAGTCGAACTATTAATTCCCTCCGTCTAAGTACAGTTCTACTACAGAGTACAGTTCTGTTGGCCTGTAAGTCTCAAAATAACTATCGGGGGATTTTTTTTTTTTCGGAGAAGCGTCTACATGTATTATCCCTGCGATACAAATATATTGTCTATTGTTTCTTTAGATAATATTTTGAAATGTTCCGTTTACACCATTGTAGTATATGTTCTGTAACATACATAATCTGTATATAATCATTATTTGTTATTCAATAAACACTACTTGCTGACTATTACCTTTATTATTCCATTTTCCCAGGGTTAGTGAATCCCTTAGACGCGTCTAACCCGAGCGATGGTCTGCCCTATACAACCCTTCTGTATGGAAACGGTCCAGGCTGGCAAAACGGAACAAGAGAAAATCTTACTGACGTGGATACCGGTATGCTTTACCTACACTTTTATATCCCCAGTTTTAAATCAAAATAAGCGAATGATGTTATAACTTCTTATTGCCAAAACACATGTTTTGACTGGCATAAAGTCTACCTAGGATCTGCATTGCCCAACTTCAGTCTAAATCGTCTAGGGTTAGAACCTTTAAGCACTATGAATGATTTTTCCTGTTTTTGTAATGAGACGATGTAAGCAGAGGTTCTGTGCTAGTTACCGGTCTGGCCTGCTTATGATTTCGTACCATGTTGGTTATAATACCACAAGGATAGAGTCGTCATGGCGATGGGAGGCATAGTCAAGGCTTGAAGAATGATATATTTAAACTTGGCAAAAACACTAGATTATTTCATTATCTTTTGAGAAGTAATACATTTTCACTTTTAAAAGAAAACAAACTTTGCTTATCAAATTTGGGAAGTAATAAAACCTTACACAGGTTAAAATAGACTGACAAGTGTCCTTTCAGTATTTTAACATCTCTAGTTAACGTTGAAAATACCACATGTAATTTTTACATGATTTTCTTTTATCCTTAAATAACACATTTTGATAGTAAGAATGACTTTGATTGAATCATGAAACATTCCAATTTGTCTGCTTGAAAATCCTCAAAGAATCTTCATCACTGTAACATTGAAAGAATGAATTTTCGAATACATATGTTACCAAATGCACATTATATGACTAGCGAAATCACCCTTAAGAAGAATCCTACAGAATTGTTTTGTTCATAACAAGATACACTACTGTTCAACTTGCCATATATGCTAGAAGATATTATACAACTTATATATCTTGTATGCACGGTATTTAGACCATTATTTGTTTCCTTCAGCTGCCGCTGATTATATACAAGCAAGTGCTGTCCCAATGTCTTCCGAGACACACAGTGGTGAAGATGTCACTATATATGCCAAAGGACCGATGGCGCACCTCTTCCATAATATTCATGAGCAGAACTATATAGCTCTGGTCATGCAATACTCGGCATGCATCGGCCGGTACACTGGCGCTCCATGTACAGACCGCACAAAGGAGAACAAAGATCTGAATGGATCCAGCAAGAACAATAACAACAGCTATGTTATGGGACTGCTACTGTCATTCATATTTTTTCTCTCAAAATGTCAATTCTAGAAATTCCAATGACCTTTTCGAGAAAAAAAGATGTTATTTTCTATTAATGGCACATAGTCATTGAGAAAT
The DNA here is from genome assembly GCA_016161895.1 of Pinna nobilis. NCBI lineage: Eukaryota > Metazoa > Mollusca > Bivalvia > Pterioida > Pinnidae > Pinna > Pinna nobilis. The sequence continues at coordinate 601 of JACSZP010059723.1, read as the reverse complement.
CCTTTGATTTTATTATCTATCCACTAGGAGTAATCAGATTTGAATTGATTTGATGTACTATTTTGTTAGATGATTTATGTGCTATACTTTTAAATTTGGTGGCCAAACCATTATGGGATCAAAACAGAAATTCATGTGATTACAGGTCTTTTAACGCACATTTTTATTGATTTTTTTTTCGACATGCAGTCACTATCCCCATTCAATATTTGGTACTAGATTTCAAGGTCTAGGACCATTCTATTAGAAATATTCCACCAAGGTTGAAAAAAAAGAAATCCATGAATATTATCTTTATTATATAGGTTTGTTGCAGGTGCTGTGCCGATCATACCGCATGTACTTTTTCTTAGATAAGTAGAAAAATTGAACTAAAATTTAAATATTTGTGACTGTTATGATGTGCTGAGATACAAGTGAATTATGAATGAGCTGTGTGTAGTTTTGAATGCAAACGTTTTAATTTTTCTTCTAAAGAGAATATATATACAATGTATATTATCCATTCACCTGGTGATTGCCAGTAGGCATGAAAGCTCTAGTGAACTATAAATAATGTAAATAATACTTAATAATACACAATAATATAATTTTCAACTGG
>JACSZP010059721.1:3464-15109 GCA_016161895.1 Pinna nobilis | reverse complement strand
TGTATATACATGTACGTGCAGCATCTACAATAAAATATATATAGCCTACTTCACACGTACATGTAACTAATGCTGCATAAATCAACCACGTTAGTTTGATATCACCATCGTCTGTTAAAGCCGTTGAAAAGAAAGAAAATGATGTTACGTAAAGTAATCTTTTTGACGTCAACATTTTACACTACTAGCAGAGTGACATGAAATTTTCAGAGCTGTGTTTTGATCAGAAGTCAGTCTCAGATTTCATTATAATTGTTCTTTCCTGAATATTTAAGTCTTGAAGTATATTTTTCAGCAAAAAAAATAAATTTCGATAGAAATCATGATAAGGGCCCTTTTCGCACGGCCTGACACATATACTATGTATCCATTCTTTTCTCCTCGGGAGATCCTATGGTAACTGTATAGTGCTATCGATAGTGTTCTGCTTCTACCGTACAAATAGTTAGTCACTCAGATTTTTCTCAGAAAGCCTCGTTTTCATAACTCAGGACAATGCATTCAGACAAGAGCGTTAGTATTACTTTCTTTGCTAATGCGAGGCACTGTAAATCCATTTTTTATTAGCGAGTAGTTTATTTTCCTGTGAGCAGTTTCTAGCGAAAATGAAGTTCTCGCTTAATATACCAACACTATCAAAATTACTAGCGTATAAGTCTTCTCATGTCGTCACCAACCTGATATAGGATTTTAAAATGTTGGTCCTGTTAAAGAATTTTATCCTTTGCAAAGAAGGATCTTTAATATCACCCAATATTATGAATAACACCAAAAATAAACTAAAAAAAAATAAATCAGAAAATAAGGAAACAACAAAAACAAAACAGGGCATTGCTCATATCTGGGGTATTTTCTCAAGTGGAGTGACGCCAAGGATCAGAAACGCATTCTCCTAAAAAATCCTTCTCCAGTGAAACAATTCTCAAGTATTGTCCGTAGTAGACTCAAGTAATTATCAAAAGTGAAAAAGTCCGCCGCACTTCGGCTCGCCTTAGAAAATGTGTACCCTAACATCAGGGTACCCCTCGTCTTAGAGTATTTCTTTTTATCCCTGAAATTTTGACTTCAGTTTTGAGTCCGATAATGTTTCGTCTCATAAATTTACGATTTTTCTAAATTATATCCATTACTTATGTTCAATATATTGGCGGATAAGTGGGGTGCAAAGACATTTCACATTTATGTGTAAGAATTTTTTTCGGATTAGACAAAAAACTTCCATCGTGAGTGCGTTTGGCCACTGAAGTATTTCTAACCCTTGCAACGCGACTAGGCTGAGAAAATTCGAAAGATCTGCTATATTTAACGTTTTGTTCCATTGAGCATGTTTTTAAGAATAAAATTTGTTTGAGAATTCCTTGTAGTTTGGGTCTTGGGCCCAGAGCTTTGATCTTTACTGTTTCATCCAAGAAGAAAAAAACCGTGTCGAAGTGAAACACTAAGCGACTAATTAATTAATTTTGTAAACCATTATTTTGTTGTAAATGGATACATAACTTTTCTCGAAATAAAAGACAAAATTTAATCGAAAAATGTAATAACTGCATATACAAAAGTACAAGAAATTCTTACACCAGATTATTTAGAAGACTACTTGAAAGGAAAAAAACCAATACAAAAACCTCAGACCGACCATGTTTTCGACAGAAATATTGAAAGCATGACTAAATAAACCCATTTAATTTTTTCAAAATTAAATTTATGCAAATAAATGATTTATGTGAATTTTAAGTGATACATTTATATTCCTTTCTCGGTAAGTGGAACAGCTTTTGTCTTTGTAACATCAGGAAATAAATAGAACTTTACACTGGCCGTAACTTTCAATTTAGAACTATGATTTACTGCTTTTAGTTGCAAATGGTGGAGTCCTTTTTGTGACCCTGCGTAATATATGTAGATAAATGTTAGAATACATATCTATCACTTTAGATGGGCGTATCAAATTTGTAAATTTAAGTGATAGTAAATTCAGCCGTTGATGTCAAATACTTTTTTGCTCCCTAAGACTTGTATTTATTCGAAGTTATATAACCTAGGTCATTTCTTCTGTCATTTTGAAAATGCGTTCAGTGTTCGCGCAGTCATCGCTCTTTTATTCATGTGCTAATTTGTCAATTTTTGAAATTTGCACCGTTGTTTCGGGGAAATTAATTCAGTTGTATTTTTTGCATATTTACCTATGTACAACTAGTATCTGCATTGAACACATTTGAAAAATATTTTGTCATCTAGCCTTATCAAAATATTTTGCAATATTCAATAAGTTCTTTTGGAGATGCCATTGATATTTAGTGTTCAACTTAGAAATTTAATTGAAAGGAGAGTATTTAACATTCCTTAGATAAACAATTAAGATAATCTGTTAATTGTTTAGGTCTCTATAGGATAGACTAGATAAGTAAATTGATAGGGTAAAATTGCATGGATGCCCTTTTTTTGTTGAAAATCCAGTCTTTCGTGATTTTCGAATTGATTCACATGCATAGATACCCAATATTAATTTAAGACACTATATTTGTCAAATAACTTTGAGGAATTCTATAAAAAAACAAATTATATCCAAATGATTGATAAGCAAACGTTGCAAATTTTGAAGCTATACTTGTGACAAATACATGTATAACCGAAACAACATACTCAATCTTTATTTTACAATGTACATCAAAATACTTTATGCAGGTTTATTCAAAAGTTACCAGAGGGGTTACTTTTATTGTGTGGTCAAGCTTTAAAACTGTAAATCCAAGCGAAATACTTGTGTAAATTTGAAAAAATATAATCTTAATGAATTAGATTGATATCATTGTAAGATTAAAGCTCCCTGTTCCAAAAGCGGAGTTTTTGAAATAATCAAATTTATGCTTTTATTTATTCAAAATTTAACAAGTGTAACCGTTTGTAGGATAGTTTCAAATAATTTGTTCATTCTGTTTTCTAAGCATGTTGCTTTAGATATTGAATTGCATGTGATAAACATCCTTTTAGGGGTAGAAACAACTTAATTTTTCATTTATTTTTACATGTTCTCTAGTAAAAAACAAATTCTTCAATTATTCACAATATACAATTTTTACAAGTTTGTCAGCCGAGGCTAAATTGTCAAATTTATGAATTATTTTTCCAAAACTTAGAAATCTTGGATTTAACATGTTATCGATGATATCCAATAAAATATTACACAGTGTTTGATAGTGAAAAAGAAGCAAATTAAATAGAATGCTATATAGAGTTATCGCTCTTTGTTAACGGAAGCTGCACTGCAGTAACTTTTCGACGAGGAAACTGAAATGGAAATTTTTGTCAATCTTAAATCTTTGTTCAAACCATATTCGCTGTTTTCTATATATCATTCCTGATGAAACAATTGCCTAGCATGTAAGTTGTCGGCGTCTATTTAAAAATATCTATATCTATGCCTGAAATGTATGAAATAAAGTACATTTGAACACTGGTATATATTAAAATCTGCTAGAATGGATACATATATTTAAAGACACCTTTTTATAATAACCACTTTTTGCTGTCCTCATTTGTTCCATTTCTGTTCAAATCATTATGCTCACTACACGTATTTTAAAATCACAGATACCGAAATTATAATATAAATGCTCATTACAGAGATCCTTATACACAATGATCAATGTATATATTTGTTTGGCTTTTCCTGCCCTTCGAATGGCTCGCAGTAGGCGCCAACACATCAGAGAGCCCTCATTGTTAAATGGCTGTTAGTGCCGAACACAGGGTAAATTTGTCACCCTTCACTTGCATTGATGACGTCTGTTAGTGAAAGGTTCTTGAATTGGACGACAAACAACAATATAACCAATCTAATAACCTTATAGTTTTATCATGATTCTTTGTCACCTGATCATATAATACTCAATTTAATGGCCACCTCTCTATAACAGTCAAATCCTTTATCTCTTAGATGCCTGTCTGCTCTGAAATTTTAACTTCATAATTATAATATTAAAGCATTTGTCCCCTTTTGGCTAATATGAAACGATTTATGAATATGCAATAGAATGCATAAATGGAAGTTAGTCTTAAATAACTAAGGTTAAAATATATATTTTCTTTTCCAATGGATTCTGTACTTAACAAGCCACTCACTTGAAGTTATTATAGGTTGAAGTTATGGTAAAGAATATGTGATCAAAGAACTAAACCCGATTTTGCGTTTGATTCGATTTTATTAATAAATGTTCTTGTTTTTTCTGTATCTGTAAAATCCAATAACTGCATATTTGTGAAGTAATCTTTTCTTTTCATTTTTTTAACGGATTTTTCTTAAAGTATACGGAATAAAGATTTGCTGAAATTAAGTAGTTTGTATAATTCAGAACAAAATCATTTATTTATCTACATAAAAATGACAAAGAAAATATGTCGCAATTCAGAAACCTTTGAACTTTTTACTAAAAAGTGTGCTTTCAATAAACATTCACAGAGCTCACATAATCACAACATTGCATCAAACATCTGTTAATGTTTCGAACACCTGTTTATCCACGCAATATGATTATAAAATTTATGGATATTGTCGTTCGCATCTTGTAGGTATTGAAATTTTATTTTATATGCGATTTTACGTTACATAAATTATTCATTAGTAAATAATTTTTAAAATTACGAGCTGCGATAGAAATAAATTCCAAACATACATGCTGACCTGAAATTTGTATTTGAAGAAAAAAATTGAAGTTTATTAGTTCAGTTAGTGCCTCCTGTAAGAATTTCAAGGATAGTCTCTTTTTTAACCCGATGAATCAGCTCTTTAGACTCCATTGCTGCATCCTGGCCTAGCCTTTAACCTTCAAATCAGTGATAAAAGTTTAACACACATTCTTTGCGTTTCATCGTATTTCAGAATGGGTTTTGTTCTGTCAAATTTATTTCGTAGTAAAATCCATTTCTAAAACTGATGACAAAATTGTTGAGCAGACCTAATATAAGAAAGTTTATCGTCAATTTGAATTTGGTTTTCGTTGTCACTGTTACTGATAAATGTATCATCGTTATGATGATAATGATGATGATAATGATGATGATAATAATAAAAACAATGATGATGACGGTGATAATAATAAAGATGATTATAATAATGATGATGATAATGATGATAATAATTAAATTATAATAAAAAATAAAATTATAATAATAATAAAATTAATATTTTATTGTAATAACAATATTATATTATTGTAAACAACAATAATAATAATGATTTTAATAGTAATAATTTTAATACATGTAATTCTAATTCTAATTATAATATGATGATGATGATTTAATAATAATAACAATAACTATAATGATAATAACAATAATAATAATAATGATAATAATATCAATAATAATAATGATAATTATAATAATAGTAATAATAATAATAATAATAATAATAATAACAATAATAATAATAACTAATAATAATAATAATAATAATAATAATAATAATAATAATAAAAAAAAGTATAATGATCATTGTATAATTTTTATTACATTTTTCTATTTATATTCTTACTCTTGTTATCTTTATTATCATTTTTTCTGTATTATCATGAAAATGATTGTTAATCAGAGAGATGATTTTGATAAATTAACAAACTGATTTTTTTTAAACTGATGATGGACGTAGTGATGATGAGGATACTGAGAATAATTATAATATTTATTACCAACATTTTCGTCATCATTATCATCATCGTTGTCGTCTCCTTTATAACCTTTACCACTATATATTTTTCTTAAATTCTACCTGGGCATTTATTATATTCATTTATGAACAATTGGTTAGCAGTCAATGAAAGCATGTTTAAATGAAAGAAACTAGTACATATATTAAATTATAAACAATATATACATCTTTTATTCATCATTTTGCAACTATCAAAGCAACGACATAAATGCGGTTAAGTCCCTTTAACTAAAAAATGCAAAGTTTTTCTCTCATAATTTCCACGACAACACTGCAAAGCAGCAGTAGTTATACCCAAGAATAAGACAATGAGTCTGACTTCTAAATGCGTGCACACAAATATGTGATGGCAATGAGCAAAAATTTGTTTTCCCCTGTCCTCTGAAATTCGTTAAAGATACATTTGGACTCATTTTTCATCTTCATAGAATTAGAAAATTAAAAAATCACATTTGCACCAGCATATAATTAGAGGATGTAGCTGATAAAATGCAAAAAAATATGCGCGCAATAAGTAGATATCGTCGTTTAAAAATAAAAAATACACAACTACGGGTTGTATTCATTTCCCACCATTTTTACAGACGTGGCCGATGCCTATAAGTAGGGCGAATTACGCGTCCAGCACGGTCATTTAAACGTTTATTTGACCATTTTGAATGTGTAAATCGCCTAATTATATCCATTTGTACACAATTACGTCTTTGTCTCGTGTACGGCAAGTTTTTGCTAAATGAGTCCAAGTGTACCTTTAAAAGGTTGAACATAACTTCATGATAATTTGCCTTTTATTGGCAAAACTAGTAATAAATAATATGATATAAACACATATATTTCCTTAATAAGCACCTGCTAATGAGCCATTTTGACCACAGAAATCTTTACGTAATAAAACAAAAAGGGACCAAGACGTGGAATTTACATCAAAGCAACCGTGGAATCGCTAATGATACGTATTCATATCTAACGAAAACAGTGTCAGATGTTTGTCTAAATACCATTCCCATCAATGTCCATTCCAGAATTTGGTAATGTAATTTTCCATCTTATAAAGTCTTATAAATGAAATACTTAAAAATGTTTGTGGTATAAATTGTGTTCATAAATAGCGTAATATAAGCATACATTTGTTTTACGAAAACAACATGATTTATGCAAAACATTGTTGTTGATTTCGCGATAGAAACTAATTCACAGGTCATAAGGGTGCACACAACGTGCGGGACCTCTTGTTTTTGGTGTTGTTTAAAAAATTCTAGGAGTAACTTAATGTAAGGTAAATGGATAAACTCATGTATAATCCGTAATCAAATGGAAAGGCATGCATGCAAACCAAGCTACATACAAACGTGTATTTACATGGTGTTTTAAGAACAAAACGGGGATAAGTATTATCTACCGCTATGTACTGTCAGATCCTTTTATAATTCAACCTGTTGACTTCTTTGATATCAGAATAGAATTCTTCAATGTTAATGTGTTTAGGCACTAATATAACAAAATTACTATCACTCGAAGCCATCCAGCAAATTTTCAAAGAGGCCCGTCAATATTTTGGTCCGAAATAGTAAAAAGGTAGTTTATTGGTAACATTTTGAGATCCATGTACATATTCTTTACTTATATTAAGTATAATAATTTGTTTAATGGGGAATTTATGAAGTCTATTTTCGATAAACTTTTATAAGCAACAAGATATTTCATCTTTAGATATAATAGGTATATTATCTTCTGGCTCTCCCGATTATTGATACTTTGAAACATTTTTAAAAACCGATCGTTATCTGTCCAAAAAAGACACGTTTGGTTAGAGAGGAAGATGCAAGTTCTGATGAAAAGGAAGTATTTAGCAAAAACATTTTACTAACCCTGACAGAGGAAAACTTAGAAGATTTTGGTCGGTGGCATTAAAATGGTAAAAAGCAGTTTCATGGATAACATTTGTCAGATTCATATACATATTCTACACTTATATTAAGTATATATAATAATTTGTTAAAATCGGGATTTTATGAAGTCCATTTTCGATATATCTTATAAGCCACAAGATATTTCATCTCTAGATTTGAGAAGTCTTCAATTATCCTAAGTTCACTCTATAGATATATTGTTATCTAGCACACCCGATAATTGATACTTTGTGTATGTTTAGTTTGCATATCTAGTAAACGTACCTTATAAGGTCAGAACAGTGAAACGTAAAATATGCATGTTTAATGATACGTGCAATTGCGAATCTTGCAAAAAAGAAAAGAAATCATAAATACTGGATTTTTGCTAGTGTTACGTAGATGAAGAGACCTCATCTTTTTTTTTTAACTTCGATTACCCTTTTAAAAACAACACTTGATGTTCCAGAGTTTTCTAAATTCTTGAACGTGTTCCCAAGAGTAATAAAATGGTTGAAATCATTTTTTGTTATCTGAAAGCAATAAATATTTAATATGTGAACGGAGGTATTTTTATGGACTGGTTTATAATTTCCTTACCGATATTCACGAAGAAGGGAAGTGACGAAACATAGCGATATACAGTTAGATCCTTAAGCTTTTATCTTGCTATCTCAAATATGTTTGTGTGAGAAATGTGACCTATGCAACCTCCTTAGCAATTCTGTCGTTATGCTTTCTACATGCTGTTTAATTATACAAAGTTTGTTTATCAGCGATCGATTTGATTCATAATCTTAACAGAAGCATTTCTCCAAAACAGCTGTTTACAAAGATTCACTACAATGTATATTTTAACATAATCAGATTTCAAGCGTGAAGCATTTCAAAAGTCTATAATTCAAAAATGAAATTAATCATGACAATCCGACTTCTGTAACTTAAAAAATGAAATTAATCATATGAAAATGTTTATTTTCAACTTGATTTGACGTATATGCATTTTTATGTCTTCATGAAATAATCTTTCTCCTGTAAGGATATTTGAGGAACAACAAGAATGCCATTTCATATTCATTGTACAGTTAGCCAGTAAAATATAATACATCCTAAACCTTTTATGGGATAATGATGCAATTTTGTGGAATTCTTTTGTTTAAGGTCAATTTACGACGTATTATTTATGTATTATGCCATTTAGGACAGTATCACTGTTTTGCTTTGTATAATTTTACATTTATGGTTTATGTCAATCTTCTTATAATAAAGCATTTCACAATATAGGTAAAAATGTATTCTACAGAGTGCGTATCCATTAATCTGCGACAAGCTTACCGTTTATCCCTTATTAAATTTCATATTTCAAGAAAAATAAATGCATTGAATGATTTTTAAGTCTAATATTTATAACATTTCCCCAAAAAACTAATTCAATTTTCCAGTTAGGTGAACTTTTTGAATGCCTTCCATGTACGACATACTACAATGATGGTGCAAATTTTGTTCTTCGTATCAGCTGCTTATACAGTAACTTGCTATTTTGCTTCATGTAGCTACATCTAGTATTTCATTGCAAAAGTTCGGTTACAAAGCATTTTGAAAAAACTCAACCTCCAATATAGAAANNATTTACTATATAGTGACTTGATTTACTGGTTGTAATTTGTCCCCGGTAGTAACACCCAGCATTAAACCAAACGTTTGGTTTAAAAAAGCCAATAGTTCGATGACCTCCAATGTAGAAAAGACGAACTGGTCATCAACTAGGTTGAGTACAATTGTCTAGATTTAATACTGAAGCTTGTCCAAGAAAATAGTTTCTATGAACATCAAGTCGAAGACATAAACAATTGTGAATATTTATACCGGGACAGGCATTCACCTCCGATGCCAAAAGGTAGGACGTAGATCGCTTCACATACTTGACCAGGCCAGACTGGACTCTGAAACATAGGCTAGCTAGATATTATGATATCAAAACAGATCACATTGATATCCACATATCATTGATATATTTTGGTCAGAATAGAAATAGAAAGGTGACCTGAATATTTGTTCCAGAATATCTTAAATAGCTAAGGACAGAGAGTCAGTCTGGAAACTTTGTCTAAAGTCAAATAGTCACCTTGAAGACTTGGCTTGAGATATTTCGATATCGGGCTGGGAAGATACCCTGAGTACTTGGTCCAACGCAGAGAGTCATGTCTTGTTTAAAGACGAGTATGTCAGTAGTCTATGAACTTAGTCAACGGTACCGGTAGGATATTGCCATAAGTACTTGGCTTAAAATCTTTTCTTCCAGTACGGCGAAATTTCCAAATCGTCAGAGAAAGATTAATTGTCTTTACTCCGTAGAAAATAATCTAGATCTTACATCATTTCAATATATTTCACCATTTTGTATCATACTTTCCCATTAAAATATGATTCCGCCTGTCCCAGATTTCTGAAAGATTCCGTTTTTATAGCTTAAGCATCATGATAAAGGTAATAACTGAGGATAATTTAGCCTTTACGACAGGTTCAAATGAACTGGAAAGATATTTGGTAGATCGATACCAGTTTGCTTGACATATACCCAAAACGTTTATATTCAGTTCAAACCTGTTAAGATAACAGTGAAATTTTGAACTCATTAAAGAAACATTTATAGAAAAGAAATACAATTTAACCAGCGTGCAAGGGTGAATGATATATTGAAAAAAAGTAAAAAAAAAAAAAAGAAAAAAAAAAGACTTTATGCAAAATATGAGTCTCAAATAGAAACGTAATCTTATCTTTGAAGAAAGAATAATAAAGGCCTTCTTAAATATAGCTTTAATGATAAAGTTGAATTTCGACAGAAAATGTTTTAAGCAGCAAGATAATTACCTTATATAAGCCGTATAATGTTTGAAAAATAAATTTTGTTTCATGTCTTTTTCATCAAGACTCCGTGTTATTTTATTTGTTTTTGTTTTTTTTAAATGAAGAATTTACCGATATCAAATATTTCAGGTATTGCAAAGATTCATTGTAAATAGTTTGAACTAATTTCTGATTTTTGTAGGTTGCACAGATTTATGACAGTATAGGTTACAATTTACCGATCATTGTTGCATTGTCGTGTCGCTGTAAAGGAGGCAATTCTTACTACCCTTCTATCACGAGAAAAAAAAAAACAGAAGAGGAGAATAGTGGATGGCCGATAGAATGTATGGGTACTAATCATTTCCGGTGTTGGCTTCAGACTGAAACAACTCATTCACCATTGATCTTTATAAATGCATATATTTTTGACAGGTAATTCAAATAGTTGTAAAGAAATTAAGAATACTTAACGACTGTAAAAGCATAATGTATCAGTAATTTTTTTACTAGTATTAGGAAGATTGAGAGAGAGAGAGAGAGAGAGAGAGAGAGAGAGAGAGAGAGAGATGATAACATTGTTTGCCCTCCATGTTGACTTAAACGTTACCGTTTATCAACAACATTATTTCTCAGACCCACATACTTATTTCTTATTTTTATCATATTATGCGCAGTAAAACGTTACCTCAAGGGTCTAACAGTTAAAAGCAACAGCCACAGAATAAGGTCTGGTAGACCGATGCAATAAAATACAGTGCAATGAAAGCTCATAACTTTTGATTTAAGTGTAAGACGCTTTACGGTTGTTATTGATTCACTGGAAACTGTCCATGTCACATAATGGATCTGAATTTTTCGTTTAGTTAGTGATCTCCAAAGTATGACTATAATGACAGGTGACCTTGGATTTTACTGTTGCAATCTGGACAGGAAGAACCATGACACCCAAAACCTGGATACTGGGACTCAAGAGCAGGTACTCTACTGTGAGAGAACAAACGACTCTTAGACTGATTTACTATGAACTTTAAGTTTTAGTTAGTGATCTTCTACTTACAAGTGGCCTTGTTTTCCTGTTGCAGTTGGGAGAGAAACAATGAAACTAGAGCCCTGGATAACATACCAAGGTTCAAAGGCAGGTACTCTGCTATGGGGTCACAAACGACTAGACCAACACGTTTCCTGTGAATACTACAGGC
>JACSZP010059718.1:0-10266 GCA_016161895.1 Pinna nobilis | reverse complement strand
AACTCAAAGTTTATAACTTTGGCTATGCGACAAAAATACAGTTTTTATTTTTACTTTCCTTTTTATCGATATTTTACTAAACTCGTAGGGACTACCACTTTAACATTAATAGGTTTACTTTCAATTTTTTTTTTCGAAAATGTTGGCATTTTTTATGAACAGGAAGAACCCCTGCTACATGTACATGCATTCGGAATATTTGAAGGGTATCGGAACTCTTTTTTTTTCAGAAATTTATGAAAATCGTGAGACGATGTCATTTTTGCCGGTTTAACTTTAAAGATAACCCCCCATCAGTATTAGTAATGTTCTACTAGCTATCAATATACAGCGTCGGTTTCTGTAAACAATCGTTGATAATGCTGTAACCGTCGTTAGGGCTAATCTGTCCATTGTAATTTGTAAACAGAAATAGCGCACACCCTAAACTACTATGTAATATTATTTCTTTTTTGCAGATACTTCATCCAACACTTGAATTTCAACACAGCGCTTAGACGTATCATTGTTCAACCTTTGACCAAAGGACGTGAGTGAAACCGATAACGTACCTTCAGTTGTCGTTTAAGTAGTCCTAACCTTATTATATACAGCTCATATTACATGTCTATGACAAGGCAAAATTGAGGTCCCGTGTTACAGTAGGTGAAAAGAATCAACCGTAACCTACCAACATAAATACCGTGCACAGGCAGAATATGTCTCATTTTACACTGTCGTGTCTCCAAATAAGACATTTGAGTGGGACAATAAACAACAATACAACCACGCTACACAGTAAGGGTGTGATATCGTAGATATGATCGATGTGAGATGCAGAATCATCGCATATTTTACCCAATTGTATAATCAATAAGAAAACTAGTTACTGGTAAAGAAAATTAAGGGGGGGGGGGCCTCCGTGGCCGAGTGGTTGGCGTGTTCGACTTCGAGACAAGGGGTCCGGTGTTCAATTCCCGTAGCGCCACTCCGCGGTAGATCGTCCCCGTCTTTCTGATGAGACAGTAAAAACCGAGGTCCCGTGTCACAGTAGGTGTTGGCACGTTAAAGAACCCTCCCTGCTCTACGGCCACCATTGCCAAGCACAGGCAAAATTTGTCGCCCTTCACCGGCACACGGTGACGTCTCCATATGAGTGAAATATTCTTGCGTGGGACGTTAAACAACAGTGCAACAACAACAAGATAATTAAGCATGCAGAATATAGAACTAAATTAAAATTATTCCGTGATATATGTTTACATATCACACATACAATAAGAACCAAGCACTATCTTCACAAATCTACTGGTATAAACGGTTTTTATAATACAATGGAATCTATATAGTGAACCCTTGCTATTACGATCACTTAGGTGACTGACTAAAATAAGTCTGCTTGGTGAGATGAAGTGAAGTAGAAATGGTATAGAAAAATGACAGGTACTTCACTTTGGTGGACCCTTTTGCGATATGGTTTCCTTTGCGAGATGGTCTTTATGCGAGGTTCCTCTGTATATTAAGTGTAAATGATTAAAAGGATCTTCCCTACCTTGAGAGTATGACAGAAGACCTCTCTCAGAGGGGTAAGAATATTGAACGTTTCATTCCCAGAGTAGCGCGTCTAGCATGTCATTACCCTAGGGGTTGACAATTAAATCTTTTCCCGTGAAAACGGGAAATGATTTGCGAATGATTGAGAGAATGTGATGATATACATCATCTAATAAGAGATTATATATGATTTAATTTAAGGCGATATGCACCAAACTCCCCTTCATGAACGGTGGTGAAAGTGCTATGGAACCCTGTTTAAAACTTTTCCACAACTTTCCTTTCTAGGTCTACTGTCTTTTCAACATTGCTATTGACAGTTTTCCGATCCTACGGATGTTTGAGGTATACGCTAATTGCTTGTTAAAATTCTTTAATTATACACCAACCTCAATTATAGTCATGAAAAGAATCATGTTGCATGTCCTTAAACTTAAGTTTACAAACAAAGGGATAGACGCCGTCAACATCAGCAATATGTTATGTCATAAAAAAGTTTAGTCTTGTATTTGTGCGTACTTTAAGTTCAAATCTAAAACCCTGTATCTCCTAAAATATACATCTACTATTGCATCCAAGCGTTTTAATTACGAGCAAACTTTACAGTACCTGAATGTAGATCATCTTTTTTTGATAATCCACCTACGTGTCCTTGTTCTTCGTCTTCTTTCAACTCCAGATGGACATGTCATTACTGGTGATGTTAATAGAATTGAAATTGAGGGAAATAAGAGTCTTCTACGTCTGCTTCGTACTTGAATATTTTACTGAAAATAGACCTTAACTGTAAACTGACAACTCAACTTTATGATAAACGGGATGACTTCAGTTTCACCATTGTCAACATCCCATATTTATGTAGTAATATTCCGTCCTCGCCTGCATATGGAGTTTATATCTCTCATTTGATTCGGTACGCTAGAGCCTGTTCAGTATATGAACAGCTTTTTTTTTAATCGAGGTAGGCTACTGACAAACAAGTTCATATTACAGGGGTTTCAACAGTCTCGGTTAAAGTCGTGAATTCTACGGTCGGTACAATGATCTAGTTTGCCGATACGGTCGAATGCTGTCTGACATGTTCCATAATGGTTGTTAGACCGTTTTTAACAAACTGATTTTGACTACGGATTACTCCGTTTACCTGATCAAGACATAGGGCTCACGGCGGGTATGACTGGTCAACAGGGGATGCTTACTCCTCCGAGGCACCTGGCGTATCCAGTGTTTGCCCAACTCCTTATTTTGCAGTTTTTGTGGGAATTATGAGATCGATCACGGATCGTTACCTTTACCTGTTTAGAGTCTTATCATGCAAAGTTATCCTGTCACCCTTAACCTAACCCTGAGGCTTTATCTATGACTGTTCTCCAGATAATATAGCTAAAAGTACGCGTATGTTTATCTCTTTGGAGGACCGTTGGTCTGTACCCAGCAGCATTTGGACTGGACGGGAATTAATTCTGTATCACAAAACTGTAAGAAGTCATAGTGGCCTATTGGTTAGCGCATTAGCCTTTTGATCATCAGACCCTGGGATCGACAAAAACCCTCATTTCGATAGAATGTTTCTGTCTTGTGGATGAGAGAGTAAAACTTGTCAAGTCACTTGTCAAGTTAGATAACCCGACCTTCTCTACGGCTATAAGCGACGAGCATTGGCAAAATTTGTTGCACGTCATCGACACATATTGACTTCTACGTATAAGTCCATTATTCTAGGAAGGGACCCTAAACAACAACACAACCGAACAATCAGAAGAGCCTGGCGTAAATCTAAACAATATCACTATAAAACACATAGTTTCTTCTTTGCGAAATTCATTTGGTTCTTTTAATTACAGGTATCAGACTAGATTTCGAAGGAGATGGCCACCTCAAGATCTGCTCAGGATGAAGTGAAGTTAACTTGTGATCAGTGTGAGACATTAGAATCTGTCAATTCGTACTGTAGGGATTGCTCGGCAAAACTATGCGATAACTGTGAAAAAGCTCATTTACGGATTCTAAAGAAACACATTATTGTACCCGTATTCGATGGGCTTTTTGAAAAAGTACATTTTAAAGTTTATTGTGAGGAACACAACGAAAGGTACAAATTTTATTGTAAAAGCTGCAGTGCGAATGTATGTGAAGAATGTTCGACATCTGATCATATGGGGCATGAATTTGCTAAGGTCGGTAAACAGGCCGAAATTCTGAAGCAAAATTTTAAACAAAAAATTCAAATGAAAAAAGCACAGCTTAATGGCCCTGATGATAAACTGAATGAAGTAATATACTTTTTAGAGCGCAAATTGGTCATTATCCCCGACGAGGCGGTCCTTAATTTTGTTATTGAGAATGAAAAAGAACTGGAAACGAACGCGCCTAATTTTCAATAACATATATCCGCCTACATAGTTTACAAGATGCAAATCAAACCCCCCTACCGACCCCCCATCTGACGCCTTCGTACCGCAGATTGCAAACGCCAGAATAAGTGTGAATCCTCCCCCGCCAGTGAGACCGAAGTTGGAAGTCGTCAATCGGTTTAAACCTACAGGTGGCACTGTCTATAGTATCAGCGGTGCAGACGACATGTTTTGGGTGGGTACATCAGACTGTATACTGCTCCTGGTGGATAAGACTGGGAAACCAAAGCTGAGAGTTAAGTTGCCCGGTGAGCCATATGTCACAGCTGTTATTGGAGCCTGTGACGCTCTAGTGTCCACTAGAGAGCACGCTATTTACACAGTTAACGGACAGGGTCAAATAAGTACATTTGTGGATTTATCACCAGGTATAATGTGGGGTATATCAACCACACAGAATGACGATGTGTTCGGATGTGTAGGATCGGGGTTGGTGTTCAATGTTAAGAAGTTCTCCTCGGATGGTATTTTTGTACTGGAGTTGGACTCGGCCTTGTTTACACCTCGTAACCGGCTGTGGAATGTTCACGCTGTCAGTGATGGCGTCATCTGCGTACAGGACGGTCATCCCGTCGTTAATGATAAGTGTCGGCTGGTGTTCGTGACCGCTGCTGGTCAACTCATCTCACGTGTCACACGGACAGGAGAACTTCGGGAAGTCACACACGCTATAGTGTGGGACGACCACGGCTACATGCTGACTGGTGAATGGTTAAATGATAACATGCACGTGTTTAGTGAAGATGGGGCGTGTACACAAACATATAAAGTGGAGGGGTTATCCGCGGGGATACATTCTCTGTGTCTGGGGAAGGATGGTTGTGTGTGGATAGGAACGGTACGCGGGGAAGTGATAACAGCCAAGTATTTACTGTAAACCTTACACTTGCGCACACATACACACGTATGCCCATGTGCAGCTGCCACAAACGTGAATTTCTTATAACATTTTACTCAGATTTATCTACATTTTCACATCTTGTGTCTTCACTATCGCACAGCGGGGCGGCCAATTTGAATTTTATTCATGTACACACTTTTTGTTGTGCCTTTTGTTTCACTTGAACCTTTGGGATTTTTTTTTTGGAACGTATCTACTAAGAAATACGTGAATGAAGTGCATGCCTATTTGGTTCATCGTTTCAACTTTTTTTTTTAAAAAAGAAATAGTATTTACATAATTCGGAGTACTTTGTGATCATGCTGAACTTGTGTCAGAGAGGACAAATTGTGATTACAGTTACTGATGTAGCAAGTGCACTGAAGAACATCTGCACCGTATCTTTCAAGGATAATCTATCTTTCTGACAAGGTGGATCTAAAGTTTTAAAGTAAAATGTAACTTTGGTATTTCATTAAAGAAATTAACCCTACTCACAAATCGCCAATCGCATGATTAATTATTACAAAACAATAATTTCACTCTTGGAATTATTATGTTTTAATTTTCATTGTTACTTTTTTAATCACTAGAAAAAATTAGTATTGATCACTTTATTTCTAGGGTCATCCGACAACTCTCGAATGAGCCTCTTATGATGATGATGATGATGATGATGATGATTATTATTATTATTATTTTTATCGTTATCATTTTCTAAACCGGTTTTCTCAGCAACCACCCATTCGATGCAACTAAAATTTTCAACGATAATCCATAAGCCTAATAACTCTAGTTAACATTTTTATTGATCATTAAATGTTTTTTTTATTAGTCCCCTACCGGCGACATTCGCTGAAGGGAACTTAAGGTTTGCACTCTGTCCTTCAGTCCGTCAAATTGGTTTTCCATTGTTGTATCACTGTGATTGCTGATATTCATTTTATATTAAGTATTTTGCTTTTCAGTGATAAAGTTCAAGTCAAGTTTGATTTTTGTTCCGGTCCGTTGTTTTTTGCTGAGTTATAGTCCTTGAAATTTGAAAATTGGAATAAAAACTCAGTTTTACGCACTTTTTTGCAGTGCCTACTGATATGTACTTGATATTTGTACATCGTTTATCCATGACATGGTGCAGATCTGTTTTTTGTTTCGGTCCGCTGATTCTTTGCTGTGTTATGTCCCTTGGACTTTGAAAATCGATGAAAAAACTTCGTTTTCAGCATTTTTGTTTTTTGGTCGCTAAAAAGCAATGTTTAAACTAGTATTTTTTATGACATTTTAAACAAATTATCCATTAAGTATGCATCAAATTCTCATCAACTGATTTTCATACCAGTAGGAGACGATGTATAGCCATGCGATTCTCTCAGATTGCTTTATTCAAATTGATTTCGTTAAAAGTTGTTGTAATGTTGTTACCATATCGATTGCTTAGCGAAAAAGAGTATAATTTAGAATGTTTAGACGACAACTGTTGTAACTCATTTTTCATGTTTGTTACATAACACATGTATCCTATAAAGTAGTTGTTGAAAATAGAGTGTTGTATGACGAGGCAATTACTAAATAAACAGAAATAGTTAATTTCCTCAGAAAAATCTGAGGACTTGTATTTACTGTTTACATGATTACATGAAGTTCCATGGCGGATGTTATATGTCCTTTGTACCGATGTTAAGATTGCTGTATATGTTTTATTGACACAGATTACCACAAATGTACATTTGTAATTAAACGTCACTGTATAAGATATATATGATATATTTTTGCTGTTTATTTTCACATGTTACTGTACTTATATGTTGTATCTTTATGAAAAATAAAGTGAAAAAAAAACAAAAACAAACAAACAACAACAACAAAAAACCAAAATAAAAAATAGAAGAAAGAAAGAAAAAGTAAAAAGGAATCATGAAGAAGGGGTTCCCATAGTCGTCTGCGGTCTCTCTGTGCAGAATTAAATGCCATTGAGTCTTCTGATAGCCATTCTGGTAATGATTAATATTAGCATGAAGATGGGTTACATTATTACATGCATGCATGTTTCATTTACAGTACTGGTCATCAGCAAGATAAAAGGTTGCATACAACATATTATAACTTGTGTTTAGCAAATAATTGTCTTATGTGTATGTTTATGTTCTTTTTATGCAGATAAATTGCATTTGATAATGTCGGCTATTGTGTACTGATTAGGTCACCTGTACCAAAGACATATGTCTGCATTGTGCGCTCATGTTCACAACCAATACTAGTTTTGTACAATTTATCTTTAGAATCACTGACTGGATCTCCTAAAATGGAGGTGGTAAGGGCTCCTCTTTTGAATTATGTTCAAAGTTTGATGACCAGAAACATAAACTATTGAATAATATTTAACCCTATCTCGAGCCTTATTCAAGCATTAATTTAGATTAATTTATTGGGTTTGTTTTTTATTTGATGTTTAAAAGTTATGTTATATGAAGAGTACATTGGTTTTGTACATTTAAGGGTCAGTCTATACTTACATTAGTTGATAGGTATGGCAATAGTAATGAAATTTACTGACAATACTCTGTAGCTGAAGTTTTGAAGATTTTGCATGATTGTTACAAATTTCATTTTACTCCTTTTTGAAGTGGAAATGGAATTAATTCTAAGGCATGCATTGAATCAATTCTACAACAGATTTTCAGAATCTTGCGAATCTTTGAAGGGATAGTGATGTCTTAAAGGAAATTGGTGTTCTACCCCCATGTTGCTGAAAGTGGATCCTAAATGGAAACTGAAGTTCACTCAGGTAGTATTCTTAAGTTTCTTCAGTAGAAGTTAGATGATTTTCGATAACAACCAAAGTCTCTAACAACATTTTTTCTAATATTTATGCAATTCTTCTGTTGTATTTATTGTGTAAGTTAAGTTAACATTTCTACCAGTCCTACAAGGTTATGGTCAACACCATAATCATGATTATATGTAAGCGTTGTATTATTTGAAATTTATTTGCTACATTGTTTAGTACAGATAACAAGAAAGGATGTATCAGTTTATGGTGAGCCGGTGAAGTGCTATTTTCCCAATTCTTTGTTATAAAATAAACAGTCACCAGTATTACTTATAAGGCAGAAGCCTAAACTGAACCTTTCCAACAGTATCTCTGTTCTCTTATGAATCCCGAAACCATTTATCTGCATTCGGAACATGTCACTCTATAATAAAGTGCAATCATTATAGCAATCTAATTTGCATCATGGTCATCGTGTGTTGGTCATTTATGCAATGGATGCCTGAAATTGATAAGTGGGAATTTGGTGGTAAGGTTTGGTGCTATTACATGACGTTAATGATTTCAGAAGTCACTGACATATACCTGCGACTATACTTGTTTATCAAAAGTTTGCAAACGTTTGAAGATCACATTCTCGTTAGGGGCCGCCGTGGCCGAATTGTTAGCGTGTTCGACTTCGAATCGAAGGGTCCGGGATTCGATTCCCGCAGCGGTACTCTACTCATCTTTCGAATGAGACAGACAAAACCGAAGTGCCGTGTCACAGTAGGTATTGGCACGTTAAAGAACCCTCGCTGCTCCACGGTCACTTGTCGCCCTTCACCGACACACGGTGACTCCATATGAATGATATATTATTGAATGGGACGTTAAACAACAATACAATACAATACATTCTTGTATCTGGTTATTTAAAAGTTCTACTTTATTAAAGGACACAGGCCTAAACAATTCGCGTGGGTAAATGGGTAATTTAAGTGAACGACTTTCACAAACAGGCCTACTCACAGGTGAGAACAATTGATGCATGACGTTCTAACATCTGCTACTGTTAATAAGCCAGTAGTTCATTTCAGTAAATGCTTATCGGCAAGGGTAGAAGTTGATGATTGTTTATTAATTAGGGTGTCAATTTGAAAATATTTCAAGTGAAAATTACTCGCTCTACTGTAGATAAACAAATTTCAAAATGGCGGATAAGGGACTTTCATGAAACGTGGGGCGACTTCATCTTTGTCGATAGAGGGCGACTCTAACCGGTGAAGGGAGACTATATCACTCACGTCGCCCTCCAGTGCGATCCCCGAGGAAGATAACTTTGTAAATCATTTTTCTTAAGAACAGTCAATTTTTAATTTATCAAATCGACATGGTAGAATTATTGCATAATGTAGAATAAATTGTTCATATAGTTGCCCAGGGCTGTGGTTCAGATGGGGGCTACAATAGGGGTCCAAAGTTAAACACAGGCTTTTACAGGAAAATATCGTTGGAAATCGTCTTCCCAAGAACATTTAATATATAATTTCTCAAATTAATATTATATTATCATTTTATATTGTAACTTCAAGTTTGTTCATATAGTTGCCACCAGGGTCAAGATGGTGCCATAATAGGGTACCGACGTTTAACATAGGTTCATATAGGAAAATATCTTTGAAAAATTGAAGAACAGTTGATGTAAAGGTTGTGTAATTTATATGGGAACGTTATCATACAGTGTAGATTGTTCAAGTGGTTTCCGACAAAAATATGACTTCTGAATGTTGATCAACAAGGTACCGACAAGTACTTGCCATCCATGTTGACCAAGCAATTTCTGACAAGAATTTGACATCCTAATTTTTACCATTTTATTTGCGGACGGTCTCTTTGCTTATGCATATTTATACGCAAGCTTTGTACATCTGACATGGGGCGCAGTCATATTATTGATATATTGCTTACACTTGGACAAAATGATAAAAGAATAAATCTTAATGTAGACCTACACGACTTATTTTCTAATTCAAGGTGTACACGACGTCAAAATACTGAATTTAACATCATGATTAACTTGTTGTTATTGTTGTGTTGTTGTTTAACGTCATACTCAAGAATATTCAACCCATATGGAGACGTCACCGTGTGCCAATGAACGTCGACAAAGTTTGCCCGTGCTCGACACCGCTGGCTGTAGAGCAGGGAGGGTTCTTTAACGTGCCGACACCTACTGTGACACATGACCTCGGTTTTTACAATCTCATCCGAAAGAAAAGGATTGCCAACTGCGGCGTGGCGCTGAGGGAATAGAACCCCAGACCCTTCGAATCGAAGTCGAACATGCTAACCACTCGGCCCCAATGATAAACATGCATATAGGTATGAATGCTTACACCAACAGAAAACGCTGTATTTTACCATGATAAAAAGAAATTTGAACACAGTCTTCAATAAGTAAGTGTCACATACAGCAAACAAGCAATCACCATAGTATTCTCCCTCTATTATATAGCATTTGGCTGCTCTTTCACTTTTAGAATGAAAACATCAGTCGAGGATAAGATGAATCTACGTCCCTATGGAGACGCTACCCGGTGTTGGAACATCTCATTCTACCCCGTTCAAGATTTATAATTATTTGTGTTTGGAACTCAAGTATTGTGCTTGGTTTGGTTCTTTTCATC
>JACSZP010059698.1:0-13489 GCA_016161895.1 Pinna nobilis | reverse complement strand
TTAATTAGTGTAAACTTGGACTAAATATTAGAAAACAGTTCTTAAAGGTTAAATTAATAATCAATGAAGTAGAGTGTCGATTTTATGAATAACACATCTAGTAATCAGATAAATATCTATTTTTCAATTTTCAATTTAAAGTCATTTAAGGAATGAAATTAATTTGTACCTATGTTATACGATATAACATAACTAAATCAGCGAAGCGGTTTATAAAAAGCGTAAACTGACCCAAGTTTTGTTATATCGTATAACATAGGTACAAACTAACTTCATTCCTTATAATTTAATCTAGTAATGCAATAGTTAACTCATAAATTAGCTGATTCCTCTTATTTTCAACATTAAATTTTTATTTACCCGCGAAATGATATACATGTACCTGCATAGCAAAACCTATCTTGAGGCTCTTGTGATGATGATACACCTAGATCTTCATCAATAGTTTTGACAATTCTGGGTCTGCATCAAATATTTCTTGCAGTGTCTGATCTTAGTAAACTTTCTCAGCGGAATCATAATTCAGATCAAAATTTGTCAATTTTGTTTTACTTATTACATGTTGCTGATGTCATACACATGCAAACTTTAATACATTTACTGAAAATTGCGACATTGTTCCAAATTGTTCATGTTTAAATGAGCCAGATGTTTACACTCCTTACATTGTAGGTATATTTTAGTTTAAAGTGATTACGTAATTTCAATGAACACTTAACACATGCATTATAGATTCCACATTGCATGATTTTCTTTAAAAAAAAAGAAAAAAGTAGTTCCAGCCTGGTTGTCAAGGGGGCGTGTCCTTGAAAGCAAGTTATGTTATGCAATATAACGAATGTTGCTTCAGCAGTATGGACCAATCAAAACACAGGATTCATCACTGATTAAATTATTTTGGAATAAAGTGAAACCACTTAATCCGTTTTTGCTCCTAGGCAAATCGTCAGGATAAATGAAGTGTCCAGATCGGTAAAACACACTTTTTATATGGAAAATACGATTTTGCAGATTTCTGAATTCGTTCAAATTTCGTCCGGATTATTGGCATCGGATTAACCAGGTTCGGATAATCGTTTTTAAGAAGACATTTGAAATATCTTGGAGCTGATGTTATATGGCTTTGCTTAATCAATTAGTATTAAATATACACCGAAGGCATAATATCAAATGTCCATAAAAAGCGCAAATATACACTTCTGACCAAAATTATCGCAATTTGATTATAAATATGATTTTGCCAAACTTCTTAAAGAGTGTTCCATTGTTCCACAATGAGCAACACGGGTTTGATATCTAGAAAATCTAACATATGTTATATACAGATATTCTCGAGAACATATTTATAATTCAGATATCGATCTTGATGCGTTCTATTCAGATTTCTACTTAGGCACATGTCGTATTCAGATATCGATCTTGACACGTAATATTCAGATTTCTACCTAGGCACATGTTGTATTCAGATATCGATCTTGACACCTTATATTCAGATTCTTACCTAGGCACATGTCGTATTCAGATGCCGATCTTGACACATTATATTCAGATTTTTACCTAGGCACGTGTCGTATTCAGATATCGATCTTGACACGTTATATTCAGATTTCTACCTAGGCACATGTCGTATTCAGATATCGATCTTGACACGTTATATTCAGATTCTTACCTATGCACATGTCGTATTCAGATACCGATCTTGACACGTTATATTCAGATTCTTACCTAGGCACATGTCGTATTCAGATATCGATCTTGGCACGTTATATTCAGATTCTTACCTAGGCACATGTCGTATTCAGATACCGATCTTGACACGTTATATTCAGACTTCTAACTGGATACATGTCGTATTCAGATACCGATCTTGACACGTTATATTCAGATTCTTACCTAGGCACATGTCGTATTCAGATACCGATCTTGACACGTTATATTCAGATTTCTAACTAGATACATGTCGTATTCAGATATTAATCTGAACACGTTATATTCAGATTTCTACCTAGGCACATGTCGTATTCAGATATCGATCCTGACACGTTATATTCAGAATTCTATCTAGGCACATGTCGTATTCAGATATTGACCTTGAAACGTTAAATTCAGATTTCTACCTAGGCACATGTTGTATTCAGATATCGATCTTGACACGTTATATTCAGATTTCTAACTAGATACATGTCGTATTCAGATATCGATCTTGACACGTTTTATTTAGATTCTTACGTAGGCACATGTCGTATTCAGATATCGATCTTGACACATTATATTCAGATTTCTACCTAGGCACATGTCGTATTCAGATATCGATCTTGACACGTTATATTCAGATTTCTAACTAGATACATGTCGTATTCAGGCATGACATTAGACACATTTGGATATATATTTAGAACTTCAAAGCATCTATATGTACAATAATTTGGTCATTCTTATACGTCTTAGTTAGTCCTACATATTTATCTCCATACCTTTGAAATCACGATAAAAGAAGTGTCATTTGACAGGACATATCGCAGTTAAAAGGGAAGCGAGATACCAAGGTGAGTCAAAACCCGAAAGAAAAACCGAGTGACAGATAACAATCTGGCCTAAATAAAAGAAGAAAATATTGCAATCAGTAATCCACACAAGAACATAAAAAACCTAAGAAAAAGACGAACACGAACCTGAATTAAAGGGGTCATAAACGATAAAAGCGGCGGCGAGGGGAACATATTCCCCACCACATGTGACACCGATGTTCCGTAGTAGTCGACCAGGTTTTCCTAGTCAGCTGCAACACTCTATCAAGGAAATCCTTATGGGAAACACATGCTTATCAAATGGGGGAAGTAGAATATACCGAGGGGCATTCAAAATCCAATAAATCAACGACAGACAATACCGTGGCAGAGACAAAAAGATACAACACTACCAACAGTAATAGACACAATTATACTTATAACTAGAAAAGAGTAACACGAACCCAACTACAAACCGGGGTGAGTTCAGGTGCTCCGGGAGAGTACGCAACGCCTGCCTCGCGTGTAGTACCCCATCCTGTAACATATTTCGAATCCGAGAAAATGTTTAATTCGGTAATAGACTTAAACGTTAAACGGAGGTCTGGATTAGGTGTACGATAAGGGAAACACACCCCATCTGTACAATCGATATTTTATAACGATCAACCAGGTAACGGTGGCGACCGTAAAACTTTAATAGTGCAACATGAACCCCACCAAAAAACTGAGATGTATAATAAATATGTCGACGCTGCTGGAAAACTGCTGCATGAAAATGATATTGCGTTTTTTTTTTATCAGCAGATGGGTGTTCTCTACTTAAAAACTTTTCTTTGTTTCCATCAAATGAACATTAGCTGATATTGACAACGAAATAATATACTCTGGAGTACAAGTATGTATGTTTGTACGTTCAATAACATGATTACAAGAAATGAACTAGGAATTTTTCTTTAGATGATTTAAATAATTTTCTTCAAACAGAAATATTTCTAAGAGCCATAAAATCAATTATACCGCCCTTGTTTCCAAACGATTTATAAACACTTTATGAACTTATATTCATATTCTTATAGCCAGATGTTGGTTTCCCAACGATATTTCATATAAAGTTTTACTACAATAAAGAAGTTACCACATAACTGCAAGGGTGATAGCCCTTTTGTCCTTCTGGATGTTGAGTAATCGAACCTTCGCTCAGCCGAGAACGAAAATGTCATTCAGAGACAAAATATAATACTAACCCGTCCGGTACAAATATTTTTTCATGTTTCTTGGTTTAAGTGATTTGTTGTATTGTTGTTTAATGCTCATCTTAATAATTTTCACTTTGCCGACGTGCGACAAATTTGGCCTATGCTCGGTATGCTTGATAAATAAATAAACAAATAAATTAATAAATAAATGAATGAATGAATGAATGAATGAATGAATGAATGAATGAATGAATGAATAAATAAATAAATAAATAAATAAATAAATAAATGAATGAATATATACATGTATATAGCGCCCCATAATTGAAATTGTCCTTGGTAACAGACTTCATACTACCGTATACCGGGTAAAAATGATTTTTTGTTGTTGGAAAAATCTAGGTCATGCGTGAAGTCGGGTCAAAAGTAGTTCGACGTCATATTAAGAAATGAATATTAATACGCCCGAGACTTTTCACATTGATTGCACATACGCTATATATACACACTTATCATTTAGTATGATAAAGAAGAAAACATGTAGATAAATATATATATATATATCTATATATATATATACAGTTAACAACTTTTCTTGATAAGAATTTTAAATTCAATTTAATATATTTGAGCCCCGTGTCACTGCGGATGCGGGTACAATAAAAACTCCTTAATGCTCCCTGAATGCTGAGCATTATTACTATTTGTAACTTTTCGCTGATATTCGGTTACGTGTATACAAAAGTGAAACTTTAATCTAGTGAAATTCGGCAGGTATAAGTAAGTGTCAGAGTGACCAAGTGACCTTGATATGGTTGTGTAAAGGAAGTTATAATTAACTGGTCACTAACTTATTCGCACTACTGCTTGAACAATCAATACCAGATAAACAAGACATCGGTTTCGTAAGCGGAAAATTTTTACATTGTGATATATGATCGATTTGCACTAGTAATTATCCATTAAAAGGGCCAAATTTGAGCTCGTTTACAAAAAGCAAATAACATAACCAAATGATAATGACCACTGGACCAAGGTACGTCCCTAGTTTATGCATGACATGTTAATTTGTTTAAAGATTAATTATGAAGACTATGTAGAAAATTTGTTTTATCGGTTTCTCAAACGTTAAATTCTATATTACGTTGTTGGTGGATAAAAGGGCAAAGTGATGATAGAAAACAGTGAAATTATGTCAAAAAGATAGGTTTTCTATCTTTTAAGGAATCGTTCTTTTCACCATTTTTTAATTGTATAGTACTATGCCCTATGTGAAATCATAAAAGTCTTGGCCAAATGGTTAGCGGGCTTTCCTTCTGTTCGTGAGGTCGTGGGTTTTAATCCTAACCATGCTGCGGTTGGCCGTCCCTGTCTTTCGGGTGAAAGAGGTAAACCTGAGGTCCCGTGTCAAAGTAGGTGATGGCCCGTTATGCAACCCTCCCTGCTCTACGACCATAAGTGGCAAGCATCGGTAAAAATTTGTCGCCTCTCACCGGTAGACAGTGACGTCTCCATACAAGTGAAAGATTATTGAGTGGGACGTTAAACAACACTGCTATCAACCAACAGAAAATTCCACATTCTATGTTTGATTTAGGCTTCGACTGAATATAACTATCTGCGAAAGCTTGTAAATGATCTTGTTGGAAAGAAGTTTTTTTTCCAATGGTTATATTTATCGTTAGCTATCTTCCTACAATACTGAAAATTTCGCACCGCAATATGTCTGAATGATTATCGGTCTAGGCGAAAAGTAAAAATGAAAATATAATAGTAATAATATTACTAATGATAATGATAAAAAAACAAAACAAAACAAAAATTAAACCAAATAAACCGACTTAGAGTTGGCGAGTACCATACCATCTTACATACTCCCCTGTGCGAGGCTAACCGCAATGCTACTCGGACACGCATGACCTTTGTTTTACTTTATTGTTTTATTGATAAATGACATACAAGTAAGGGTTTACAAACGAATAGAAATTTTTCACGATTTATATGCAATAGTAAATATCATATATATGTAGATAGAAGAACGCCTTAAATTTGGAGTATGATTAAAACATAATGCTATAGGGGTAATTTTCAAAAATGGCTATATTTCTGTCTGAAAGTAAGCTCATTACCTGTTGTACCATAATTAGTAAGCGCCATCTATTTGATTTTCATGAGAAGGGGATTACGTTGTGGTAGGCTTGTCTGATCGGAAGCATATGAAATTTAGTAGGCCTTACTGTAACAAGGAAAATGATAACGAATTCCTCTATTTCAAAGAAATGATAAGACTAATGTGTTTGTTGAATACCCATATATGATCTCAGTCTCTCAAAAACACACGGAAGCGTCCATTATTCCCAGGCTAGGGAATTTTGCATAAATAAGTCCATCCAGTTACTGTCACTCATGTTAGCAATAGAATCATAACAGTAGGGACGAGTGAACCCCAAAATACTATTTTTGAAATAAAAATGATTAATTTGATTTTTCTATTAGATAAAGTATTGATCTGATTTATTGAAAATGTGGCTCAATCTCATACTCACTCACAGGTGTTTGCTTGATTTGCTTGTTGTTCTTCCAGAACACAGGTTTTTGCTTGATTTGCTTGTTGTTCTTCCAGAACACAGGTATTTGCTTGATTTGCTTGTTGTTCTTCCAGAACCAAAGTTGTAAAATGGAAATATCTTATCAAGGCTGATCTTTGGAATTTGGTCATACAGATACCTAGCATAGGGTGATTTCAAATGACCTAACCCTTGATAAGTGTTGTGAATATGTATATTTAAGTAATCATCCCAATAAAAGCCATGAAACTTATCTTGCTTTTATGTGTTAAACGGAAGAAATTCATTTGTTTTCAAAATCATCCCTGAAGCTTTATGTCGGCATGTTATCCCTACTGTCATACAAATTAAAACGGAATTGTTCATCGCACATGAACAAATAAGCAATGTTTTTTTTCGTTTTATTTTTGTTTATTTTGCGTTTAAATGTCATTATATTATATAAAAAGAAAGAGATTAGTGCTACAGATTTGAATTGCACTTGTAACTATTTGTCCATCCTGTCACCATCATGTCCTTACTGTTATGCCATATATAATCATTCACTGTTATTAAATGTTTTGATAAAATGTCTCAGTATTTAGTACCACAATCCCCTTGTCCGGATTAAATTTCATTTCTAAACTATTTATTCTTAAAAAGAATCTTTCTTGTAATATTTTCATGATTCTTGGTGTAATTGTCCAACCAATTTTGTCCCTCGTGTTTCCCCTGCTTCTTTACAGTTACCAATACTATTTTTTGGGGTTCAGTTGCTTTTGAAATGTACCTGTTCAGACCATTTGCACAGATTTAATCTAGAACATTATAAAATCAATTGTTTTTATAATTAATATTCTTAAGGGTAAACTGTACTAACAAAAACTTGAAATTTGCATCTACTCGCTTTGTGGAAATTCATTATTGCCTCAAACATTCCTATTTGCTTAAAAGACAAATATTCTTGATTTTAGGGATACTTTTTGTATGTTTTAACAAAATACAAATAATCTATTTCAGAAAATCTTTGAATTTAGCTCCTACAGCTCTTTTGATGAAAGTAACAGGATGGACATTATTTTTTAGAAAATATCAGTAAAATGTCAATTATTTTCAAAAGAAATATTTTCTGTTATGCAACTTGTTGGATTTTTGTCATTTAGTGTTGTATTACTGAAATTAGGTGTCAACAATCACAATTAAATCAAATATATATTTTTCAGAAATGAGTAAACTCAAATATAACCATATTTTTTTAAATGACTAATAGAAAATGCAAGATAAATAGATAC
Source organism: Pinna nobilis (assembly GCA_016161895.1). Classification (NCBI taxonomy): domain Eukaryota; kingdom Metazoa; phylum Mollusca; class Bivalvia; order Pterioida; family Pinnidae; genus Pinna; species Pinna nobilis. The sequence continues at coordinate 5,945 of JACSZP010059698.1, read as the reverse complement.
AATTCTATTGTAGTGCCGAACAATAAGAAAAAAAAATTGAAAACACAAGTGTTCTATTGAAGGTGTTTTGCACTGCTAAGAATTATTGATTAGAAGTTAAGTTATGTAATGTGTTTCCTTTTCAAAAAAAAAAAAAAAAGAAAGAAAGAAAAATCAATGCAAATGTGCGATTTTATAGTAATCAATTTATTTATTCAAATATTGAAGGCCAAATTCGTTCTTTATGTCAATGTTACAGAGAATTTATTGATCGAACTTGAGTTATTGAGAGCTATATACGCCTTTCTTTATCAAGAGTGATTTTATCCTATGCCTTGAATATCCTCTTATAGTGCACATACCTAGACGTAACTCATAATGACTCAAGCATCTTGAAATGTCTATCATAAGTCTATGTTTCAAGTCATTTTTTTATAATTCGATCAAGAATATTTAATTTCACAAATGCCGGCGGACTCCAAATATTGGCCTATGATTGGCGCGCACCTTAGGATTTAAATAATTAGGGATCGTAAATAAGCAATTAATGAAAAACACACATAAGGAAATAAAGACAAACTTTTCATTATATTTATCATCAAATATGTGTTACTTCTACGATTTGTTTAGAATGGGATTGTACATGTCTTCTCATCACTTCATAAATTAGATAGGCTATACTACAAAGACTGTTAAATACACAACACATTGCTGCAAAGTAAAACACCATAATGTAACTTCCTGTCATGTCTGTAATTGATCCTGAAAGTAAAAAAAAAAATGAAAAGATTTACGATTTTTTTTCTTTTCAAAGTACAGTGAAGCCTCGTTAGGCCTAAATTAAAATTACAAATGTTTCCCAAAAAGCGATCTACCCAAAACATTGCCCCTGCTAATCATAATTTTATTGACTTCCCTTGAGAGAATATTTTTTTTCAGAAAAAATCGATTTTAGCCTGTCCAATGTTTCTATGTTATTTATACGGAAAAGTAAATTAAGTGCTCTTTTGAATCATAGCATAGAACAAGTGATAAGTTGTCATTAAATGACAGTCACGAATTGTTATATTTTATTTCTTTTTTCCCCCTGAAAATCAAATAGTATTTATCAAGGTATAGGAATCACATTCATAGTTTTGTCTGTCAAAGTACCCATGGTAAGATTTTTTTTGGCACCTACCTACCTACTCAGTGCTCAGATGAATAGGTCGCGTTTTGGGAAACATTAATATTTTTAAATCAGGCCTTATAATACTCTCATTTTGAAGGCCACATCACAAAAGAGACGATCAAAAATCGGTCCGTTATTGCTCTGGGGCATACGGAATTCAGTGAAGAGAAAACCGTACAACTTCGATCAATTTGGGTCATTCAATGGTACTGTATAACAAGAAGCGTCCATTATGCCAAGGCTAGTGGGACTTTGCATAAATTTCGTTGTGTATTAATATTTGCTATTTTCGTGGTTGACGTTCAATCGCGAATATTTATACACTTAAATGATAATGTGATATATGTGTGTTTATGTGACACCGATCATGAAACCGTGAAAGTTTATACCAGTGAAATAGTGTCAATTTGAAATTCCGCTAAAGTTAGTACACGTATTTATTTCTTGTTATACATAAGGCTAATCGTGATATGGACGTTCTACTATATTTCAGGTTGATATGGTTACAAAATCAGACCATCAAATTCTAAATGTCTTTCTGAATCTATCACCATATCGTACAGGGACAGGGAATCCTCATCTGAGTGTCACATATCTGAAATCTAAGACGAGGCTTCCTTCCTAATATTTTGGAAGAGATTAAGATGTTTCTATCCTTGTACAAAATTGTTATAAATTGTTCTTCTTTTACCCTTGAGTAAACGTCCATTGTTAGCATGGCACTCACGTCGCTAATGTTCCACGGAAACCTTCAGCGTAGCTCGCTTGTGTTCTTGGCCTGATATAATATTTAGTTGGTTTTATTGTTGTTTAACGTCACACTCAAGAATATCTCATTTATATAGATATGTCACCGTGGTCCGGTGTAGGGCGATATATATTGCGCTCGGCACTTATGACCATGGAGTATGGAGGCTCTTAACATGCCAACACCTACTGTGACACGGGACCTCGGTTTTTTCGTCTCATACGAAAGACAGGGACAATCAGCCACGACGTGGCATGAGCTCGAACCCCGAACCTCACGATTCGAAAGTAGAACACGCTAACCACTAGGCCATGGCCCGATGTAATATTTGGCATATACGGTCTCAGAAAATGCATAGGCTGCAGTATTATGAATGGTGAAGGAATAATGAGTCTTGAATATTTTGCTTACCGGCGACAACTCCACCGACAGAAGTAGATATTCCATATATGGTGGCGGTCAATGCCTGTGCTGTGGGGTATCTCTCCCTCCCGACTGCTTGTAAAATGACAGGGGGACATTGAGAGGATATCATACCAAATAAAGTCCCGTAAACAACTGACGCCAAAACTAGTATGTTAAAGTTAGGAAACAGCGGGAACATCGCATGTGCCCCCGCTAATATCATAAACAAATATATCCAATGGTGTATTATTTTCGTCCTTGTGCACCTACAAAATAATTTAACTTATTAGTAATGACGATAATTGACTTTTATGCTTGATTCAAAATAAACATGAAAATATACTGAAAGTTTTCTGCGTCGAAAAGAAAATCAAATCAAAGCTTAACTTAGATAGTTCAAGTAATTCTATGAAAGAGTAAAAACGAAAGAGTGAAGAATGGGAAAAAATGCAAGAATAACAGAAAAGAGGCCAATACTGTTAATCTAATTTTATTCGCGATACTTTTATTTTCGCGTATTTATCCGAGTGTACTTACTGGCGAAAATATGTCTCTGACTTTCTCTCAAACCTGATTTTAACAAACACAACATAATATAACTACATTTATTGTCTTCACATTTAGCGTCACCATATTTCGGGGTACTTAATGTGTCAGTGAATTAAACGATGTATTTTATTGACATTAACGGAAGATGTACACATTCAGCAATTACACTTGACTTTACTTCAAAAAATGCAGTATTTTCTTTGACATATATTCCATTAAATTTCGATTGTGCTGAACCTAAACTCTACATGGCCATCGGCACTTCCTCTAAGGGAAATAACCCAAGTTCGCGGCAACAAAAAAGGTGTATAAATATTCACGAGGTGCACATGAGGTATATCGTATTAGAACAGCCATGATAGTTTGCAGTGAGAACATGTGCTCTTTTGGGAATGATATATTTCAAATAAAATCCATATCAGATGCAATTGTATATGGAATGGAAATTTGATGCGAACATTTGACAATGCATGTTGCCACTTTTGATTATTTTGTCGGAAATTGTGTTATTTACCATTAGTATGACGAAATTTCCACCGGCAAGGGATCGTTTTTTAACAGGTCAGCAGACACCGGTCATAGGTCAAAAGTTAAGCATACCTATGACGCACTATCCGTTTGGGAATATTTACCCCGAACTTAAAAGTACCAAAGAGTTAGGTGACGTGCCTATACACAGTAGTCTATAGTATTTTTATTTGTGTACAGGGAAGAAAATGAATTTATACTAACGTGCAAATTGGAAGAACAAGCCCGGCTAGTAACCCTCCAAAAGCAGTCGCTGCCCCGATAAATATCAGCAAAATGGATCCTTGCTCTCTTGAAAAACCAATGGTTACCAAATAATCGGGTACGTACCAAGATTCTATGAAACCTGTCAATAACAGATGAAGGGAAACAAATGATATATCACAACATGAGAAAACGCCTCATCTAGGAGTCGACTGTGTAATGCCTCAACAAGAAGCAAATATTTCAAAGATTACTCGAGTATATTTACAATTAAGCATTGAATTCATTATGATTTGGTTTTTGTTTTCTGTAATATTGACGTGAAGATCGTAAATTTTTAATTCACTGTAAGCTTACTCCATCATTGCACCTGATCCCACCTCTGGATAGTCAGATGTCCGTGTTTGTCCAATATTTACCTAATTTGTATAATGCCTACTGGATTTTTTTTCGGTCATTGATATATAGGTATCTGTGACCTTTAGCCTATATTCTCTTGAAGAATTCCTTTCATTGACCGGACATTGTTGTTTGGTTTTACTTTTATATAACGCCCCACTCTAGAATCTATCACCTTTTTGAGACCCCACCTATAACGAATGTCAGTAAACAATTGGTCTATGCGCTGCACTTAGGGCTATTGACCAGTAAGAGTTCGTTAACGTATACTTACGTACAACATGAATATGTTACACGGAACATCAGATTTCAATGTCTTATCCGAAGTACAGGGAAAACCAAACACAGCGCAGTGCCGATTCTAACCCATCACTTCACAACCAGAAGTCGAACTCGATAAGTTATATAATATGTACTCACCAGATAACCCATGAGGTACATTTATCACCAAAAACATGACATACATGGGGTTCCGTAATATACTAAGATCACAGCTGAATTTAGTTTTTCTTTGTTCAGAGGTTTTGATCCTTGGTAGATTGAAATGTAGCACAACAGAAAGTACAATCAAATTTGCCATGATTCCGCTCAGCAGTAAGCACATTCCGCGCCACCCGTACTCCTCAAGCATGACCTCTGCCACGTAAGGTAATGCCACTGACCCAATCCCGTTACCGGCAATGGTGAAGGATATGTATCTCTGGGCGGATAAAACGTCAAATGCTCTTCCGATACTTATAAATGTTGACAGTAAAGGGAACATCAAGCCACATCCTATAAACATGAATATGTAGTAAATTCTCTCATCAAGAAAAAATACCTCTACAAGTTCCGATCTTTCTCTAATAACGAAATGGTTAATTCAATAAATCCCCCTACACCTTTTTTGACACGAAGAACATTGTAAGGAAATCTTTTAGTTTTCATGTCGGTATATTTCGGCAAAAAATTATAAAGTGATGTTAATTTGTTTTGTATTGATAATACGATTTGTTCTCTCTTGTGTGAGCATCTTGAATTTCGATGCGTGTTAAAGTGTCACGACATGAAGGTACACAAACACTTAAGCGGCCTTTAAATGATGGTAAAGCTGGCATATTCTTATCTTTATCTGCCTTCAGAATGTCAAAGCCTTCGTAAAGTTTTCTTATCGCCCAGTTACATATTTACCGTTTTTAAGTTTATGAAATTCTAAGTAGGTGTTAATCAAATAATTCATTCCCTAACACATCGTTTTATAACAAACCAGATAAAAAATAATAAAATGATAACCTGCCCCGACGCCGATAAGAATAACTACGGTAGTGATATTCGTTGCAAATGCCGACGCCATTAACGAGGTAGAAATAAGAACACATCCCAAGATGACGCTTTTCGTGAAGCCCGCTCTGCGGATGATGATTTCCCCAATGGAACCTTCATGTAAGAGAAACTACGCTGAAATATGTCTACATCTATCTGGTATATTAAGAAGAAAATATATATGCAAAATATGGACCAATGAAGCGATGTACAAGACAGCGCCAATACGCCAAGAACTTCAGGACGGAATTAGTTCGGCGCCTTGCACATTCAGGCAATCAAATTTCGAGTTCAGCAGATAAAAATATTTGGAGGATTTGACGAAAATTAAAGTATAGTGTTTTAGAGTTCAGATAATTGGGCTTCCAATGCATACTTTTCAGGTTTACAGATAAAGATCGCTTTTAATGATAACTTCTTTGTAGGACAGATTTGAAAGCTAATATTTTCAACTCTTAACAAATCAAGTGTATTGCTTTAGGCAACAAGAAAGGCACAGAGACCATAATGTACGTAAAAGTTGGAAAAGATCTACAGTTATTCAAACTGGCATCAATGCAACATGCACAGTTTCATTTAAACCTATCATACCGATGGATATATATATATATATATATTTAGCCAGATCGAGCCAGATTTATCGAGCCAGAACTGTATGGT
>JACSZP010059692.1:4756-22255 GCA_016161895.1 Pinna nobilis | reverse complement strand
TGCTCGCTTTTGATTGTTTACAATCAAAAGTTAGCAAATGACACTATGATTTACTTTTACAAAGAACAAGAAAACTAGCGTCCAGATACGAGACTGAATGTGTAAAGCAATTTATTTTCTTTGTTCCAGTATTGGATCCCCCCAACTTCCTTCTTATTCCTTATTTAATATGTATATATGTCTGGTACCATGTTATAACTATCCAATCGTTTTTGTTCTTTTGAATTATTAATTGTACGTGGACTTTATTATCTAGTTAAACTGCGGGTCAGTATAGACGTATACCCAAGGGAGAAATGCTTTATTATATCAATAAATGCTCAATTAGGATAAAAAAAGGAATTGACAAAATAGAAGGCCATTGAATTGTGATATAGGCGATACACGCCGATAAACAATATTGAGCGGATTGTGATGAGTGAATATTTAAAAATTCAGTTATTCTGATCAGTTTTAAAATAATCGGTTTCCATTGCAATATCATTTGCACGCGGTCATGTTCATTTTATTTTCAATAGCTGTCATCAGTTTATCTTATATATCGTTTTTCATGAACTATCATCACCACCATCATCATCATCATCATTATCAGTAATTATCAACTAGCTGGTGTTTACTTGTATTCTTGTTCCACGGCCCACTCAAGAATTTTCAAATATACGTCACCAATGTCGATCACGGAAATGTGACAAATTTGGCCTAAGCTCCTTACTGGTGGCCATTTAGCAGTGAGGGTTCTTTAACATGCCTACATGTGCATCTACTTTGATACATGATCTCCGTTCTTACAGTCTCACCCTAACGGAAGGCAAGGCAGTCGAATTGCGGATTCGAACTCGCGACCTCACGGCCAGAAGTCGAACACACTAACCACGGAACATAAACCGTAATTTTTCTAAAGTCGAGTCTTCGGTTGTAGGTCAATTTCTTATTTCATTTGCTGCATTCTTGCATTCTTTTTTTTTTTTTTTGTGAACAATCAAACATGACGAACATACACATAAACGCTCACTGGCATTAATTACACGGTTGTTTTATTTCATTTATATATCCAGGCCCGTTACCCAATCAATTTCAATTAACAACATGAAAATGTCTTCACTCCGACGTTATTTCGCTGCGAATCACGGTAGATCTGCACCTGAAATTTTCGATACGATTTTCAAATAACTAGCCTAGACAAATAACTAAACCCGAGTTTTGTTCTAATTTCGACCCAGAGCGAAGCTGTCAAAATAAAATAAAAAAAAAAACCTAAAATAAAGCAATTTTCTTGTTTGACTAATTTATCTGATCCTACGCTGTCAGTACAATCACGCTATCCGTACATGTATTATTATCCATGCGCGATGTCAAGTGTACTTTTACTTGAAAACCACGCTGAAAGGCAGAGATGATTTCAATAAACCGGACCCATGTCAAATAGTAAAAAAAAGTTGATTAACTAAAAAGGTTTCTAATGACTAGGGCGCACTTAGGATTGTCAGCAATCATATTTTTATTATCGATTGACCTTAGTGACATTTTAGATTTGAAGATATTATATCGGTTAAAAAAATATCATAATATTGTCTATTTTGCTTGGCTTTCAGTTATTTATCTGTCAACTGAATGACCAGAAGTTGTTATATGTTCCATTCTGATATCACATGTACAGTTTAACCTACCTAAGTAACCCACTGAATTTAAGGAAAACCTGTCTTAAGTGACCTAAATGAGCAGTTCCCAAAATGGCTTTTTTGCTCCTTCCCTTGGACGGTCTCTTAAAACAGGTTAGACTGTATATGTTTTTAAACGGTATGGCTGGTCTTTTTACTTTCATTCTCTGTTTTTTGTTTTGTTTTTGTTTATGGGGGGGGGGAGGCGGGGCAGTTGTTTTTTTGGGGGGGGGGTTCATTTTTCATTCTTATCTGCTTCATTTAACCTTAAATTTGTTAAGAATTCAGAATAAGAAAATATCACCGATTGATAGGTAGATGAGTCACGTATTACATACAGTTTTAATTGGTCCAAAATCAGTATCTATCAACTTTTTCAATTTAAGCCTAATAACATGCATACTTATGCACGTTCATGTAATTTAAAAGAGAAACAACCCAGCTAGACTACGTGATTAACGTGTTTGCATTATCAATCGTGGGTTCGAATCCACTTGGCGAGGGTGGATGAATTTCCCGTCCCGTGGGCGAGACAGTAAAAAACGAGGCCTCATATCATACTGTAGTTGACATCACGCTGAAGAATCATCAGTTCTCAAAAGCCGCGAGTGTCAGGCATGGGTTATACATGTAGTTGTAACTCCCCATCGGCACTCGATAACATCTCCATATCACCGAAAGATTCTCGAGATAGTCGTTAGATAACGACGCAAGTTTAGTCAGAGTGTTCCTGACAACAACGATTCTAGCTCGAAATGCTCTCTTATTAATAAAATGATGGGTTTCTTTTCTCTGCCGTTTTCCGTATGCAATTGATTCAGGATGTTCGTCTCATTCATGCCAACCTATCGCAAGTGTTTGAAGTGTGCTTAGAAATAATTCTAGGGGGTTGTCTCGTTCGAATTAATATACAAACGGAAGGGAATGTCGTATTCTCTATTTATCGAGCATTTCTCCTAAATAACCTCGTTGATAATCTAGGTTTCCGTAACCTACTCCATTTATTCAATAAAAGCTACATGTAGTTTCATTAAGAATTTATTTCTCCTTTCCGAATTTATGCATGTACTGATAAATATCTAGAAATCAATTCGTGACCGACTTTGTGTTACACAAGAGAAGAAGAATAGCACTTCTAGTGACTATGTTCAGTAGATGATTGTGGTTTTTTTTTCTTGTTTTTTAACGTAGTTTTTACAGTTAGTACGAAAACATGGCCGCGCATCCGGAAATTCTCGTTGAAAACATGATATCCGTTTGGGGTTTTTGTTTTTATAACTTCGGTCGCCATTGTCCGCGTTGCTCTATTAGCTGAGTTGAAGAGCAGAACGATAAATCGCTAAAATAAGTCATATTAAAGAGGATTGACAATTTCAGGAGAGGAAAAGACATGTAAATCTTACCGAAAATAGTTAAATTCTAGACAGCAGACAGACGTTCAATAAAGTAGTTTCTTAATTAGATTGAAATGTTTGCCGAATAAAAAACAATTGACAATTAAACTCGGTGACCTATTGACACAGTTTCAGTTTTCAGACTAAAAGACTTATTCCTGCAGCATGTGCAATCCAGGAGAATGCCCCAATGAGTAGTCAGTCGGTGCAAGAATGAGTGATACGGTAGATGTTTTGTACTCGCCGGCAGTCAGACCACCCAGTGACCTAGTTATCCAATATGTCGACTCCAGAGGGCAATATTCATAGTCTACATGGAAATGAAATTGTTATGACATGCACATCACATTACATGGTGTATAAACATGTATATACATAGATATAGTGTAAAATTAATTAATAAGACAAGCTTCTTGTTACCCCAGTATATTGACGTAAAATCCCAGATACCAACACTAGTAATCCCAATATGTATCCGTTTTATAGTTCCTGTTAGTTATTATGATTCAAATAACAAGTAAAGATGTCAGATTATGGTCAAACCCAAGACAGCATACAGATCCTGTACCAAACAATTAACCTTAAACGCGCAGGTCGTACACGCATATTACTTATTTCCCCATGAGTTTAAAAAGTTAATAGGTGCGCGATACCATGCCCGGCAGGAACACGGAATCTTGCTCCGACAAACAGACATACACGTGCTTTATAAAAGCACGTGCAAAAGTATCTGATAACAATTGAATTTACAACTTCAAAACCAAATCTCTTACGAGATCGCATCAAGCAACACGACCCAGATCAGTTATCATTATGAAAATAGGTCTCCTTAATTTTGATCTTTTTTTAAAAAAAAAAAGTTGCCCAAAGTTTTGTCAAATGCAAGATTTCATGTTTCAGCGCCTTTGTAAAGCGGAAGAGTAGATAGATAATGCCATGGACGTACTATCATAAATGAAATAAACATCACTAGTTTAAGACAATACCTTTTGAAAATAAGTTTTCGTCCTTGAGCCAAATATAAACGATAAATTATGTCGAAAGAATATAGCACAGAACCATCAATCATTTGAGATCAGTCATAACAGGTAGGTACTTTTTGTTTGAAATTGAAATATGGTGTAACTATTTGTAAGCCTGAAATGTACCATACTGACCGTTGATTAGAGCAAGGTCTAACTGAATTGACGTAGAAATGTCATGACTCATTTCTGCGTCAAGGAAAAGGGCAAGAATAGCATGCCTTGGACATTCGCCAAAACTAGGAAATTACACTATAAAACTCAAAGAGAGAATGCTATACTAAATCTTTAGGTACAAAGTACATATAATTAAATAAAGGAGTAAAGTATAAAGTATCACAATAATCTGAAAATTAGAAGCCAGCTTACTCTGTAGATAAGTTCGATTTAGGATTTTGCATACGTGCTATTCAAATTACTGTAGCGACTAATACTACTATAACTACGGTAGCTGAACACGAATATAAGCCAAGCCATATTGTAATAAATAAATTAGATTGATCTCTATGGATAAGTGTTACTATGGCTACTATAAGACTAACTACGGTAACTAAACAACATTAAGAACGAAGCTAGTTCTTTGCGCATACATTCTGTTAATTTCTATAAATACGTGCCACTATAACTACTCTACGACAACTACATGAACTACGGTAACTATTTCTACAAGTACTATCTATCCACCCTCGACTGAAGGTGCACTCACCCGCTGCAAGTAGAAAGGTAATGGTAAAAAATTAAGCGGCTCATGCGATTCTGTGTTAGTGGGTGTGTTCAAGCCATCGGTCGGCATTAGTATAATGCTGGATATGGATCGCTCGCTCGCCTTCTTAGCAAGGTTGGCGTCATATCGATGATAGCTATCACTTACGATTCTATAATAGTCCAGAGTTTGTCCAGATCTAGGTGTCGGAGTTCCGGATCCAGAAGAATCGTTTTCACCTCTGTCCTCTCTATTTACCCATCCCTTTCTATTTCCGGTGGCCTGTTTTCGAATCATGATATCCGTTTCGTCTGGTATAGTCCAGAACTCAGAATCACTTATTTCCGCATCGGTTGAACTATCAAGGTCACTAATTGTACGCGCTGACCTCTTACCGTCATATTTTGAACTTACGGCACGTGAAGCACTCTTGCGTTTATTTCCACGTCTAGCAGACTCCGGTCTGTAGCCTTGATAAAAACTGTCCTCACGTTCTAGGTCATCTTCCTCGCCTGCTTTAGACGAGTCCGCTTTTTCATTGGAAGTTTTATTTTGCCTCAGTAATTTAACCAATCGCTCCTCCTCTACGTAAGATTGTTTATTTCTGCTTTGCGTGGCAGTTCGGTTACCAAGGCGACAAGATTGAGGTCGAGACGGTTTTACTACCTCATTATTGTATTCAGCAGAGACTTCCGTCAGTTGTCTCTCCAGTTGTGCGTTGGGCTGAAAATTATCGTCCCTCCCGTCGACATCCGGTCGGCTAAAACTCAAATAATGTGGAATCTCGTTTTCAACAATGCCAGAATCACGTGACTCACAAGGATGAAGTTTGCTTGGTTGCCTAGCGTAGATGTGTTCATCGTTGTCAATATCGATGTCCTTCCGAATTGCTCGCAAACTGTTGGAAATTATGACGGACCTTTTGCTGGCGCACACGACACTAAATCCTGTTCCCATGCCGGCTAGTGTCCAGTTGCAAGAGATTTAAGGTAATGGCATGGTTCTGGGTCTGTGGGATGCCTATAAAAGAAATGGAATCCATGAATAATCATTCACCATCAAATCAAAACAGTAAATTATTGGTAAGAACCATGATCAACAATATATCATTCAGCCGCCTACACCAGTGTTTAAGACCGCAGACAAAATGCATTTCAGCAGCCAATGAATTTGGATTTGAAAATCTATAGCCAATAATTTGAAGTCGCCCGCTAGGTGGGGGACCGCCGGAAAATTGTTTCGGAATAATAGAGGAATAAAACTGTACTATTTGACAACAACAGAGAGAAGTAAATGGTAGATTAGTAATTAGATATCTGTAACATATCTATCATACCCTGAGTTGATGCAAACAGTGATAAGAAATGGCATTGTAATGAAGCTTAAACGCGCAATGAAATATTAATATCACAAATCACTTTGACTACCTTAGTAATGGACACCAATTTAGTAAGTAAACACTCGCTCATTCTGTCCGTTTACCATTATCATATTCGCTTACACCCAGCAATTTTACAAGGTCTGCGGTTCAAATCCATTCAATAAGTAATAATAATTAAATGTTAACCCAATATCTCTTAGGCGGGCTTACTGTATTTCTGATTTAAATGGAAAAACACAAAAATTGATTGTTTTGCTTAATTTGATGAAAATAGATCCAGTCATCCGGAAGTAGATCTTTTTTCTGGGAGGTAATAAAATATACATTGGATTAGATAATCGTTCGCCGTCGGTCGTACTCTTATTGAATATTAATTAGTTTATACTAGGCCGTCCAGACAAGATAAAACTCTGACATATTGTTTGGTGTCTACAAATCGTGATGTAAGAACCTTTCGCTTTCTGCCTTATCAATACATCAGACAAAGAGAGATCGGGTTGATCTTCCCTTTAAAAAATCATAATTGTGTAAAAGGGGTAGTCGATTTCTCTGGTGAAACGATTCCAGTACATGAGAGAGAGAGAGAGAGAGAGAGAGAGAGAGAGAGAGAGAGAGCAGTATTGATACTACCTAAATTAGTTCTACACTTGACCCTGCACTCCCTTCTCCCCCACCCTGCCAAAATTGAAAACAATTGCAAGATAGAAAAAAAAAGAAATGAGAGAAACAGAATTAGTATATGAAACAAGCAGAGGAAAGAAAATAAACATAGAAAAATTATATATTGACATAGACCGTGTTATCAATTGATCATGTCTCAATATGCAATTCAAATTAATTGAAGACCAACACAGACCTCCGAAAATCCAGATGTGAGATCAGGGCCCGAAATCTCCAGAAATCTTAGTACTCAGCTCAACTGGTTTTTCTTTCTCAGTTTTGAGCTAAATACAAGTAAATTAATTGTAAAATGCTTTGTTAGAATTTGTATTACTATCACATCATTCTAATATCAGTAATAGTTTGTATTAATCAGCAATCAGCAGTCAAAATTATCGAAAAAGACATTGAGTACGATGCTCACGATTTGAGTACGTACTCAAACCATTTTTTTTTTACCTGATAAATTAAATACCAAAGAGAAACACAAACTGTTACTGATATTTCAACAGTATGACGTAAATACACATATTGAAATGCATTTATCTATTAATTTACTAGTATTTAGTTCAGAATTGAGGAAAAACAGTTGACCTGAGTACTGAGTTTTGAGCTTCAGTTAATCTGGTGATTTCGGGTCCAGATGCCAGGAGAGTACAAACATCCATTAACATTTGACACGGGTTTGGCATGTCATTTGGGAATGTTAACGCAATCCGAACACCTGGTCTCATTCCGTTTGAAAATTATCAATAGCGTTTCGACAATGGTAACTCATATTTTGTACTGTTGTGGATAAACATGAGATATCCATAACTTTTGTAAAGAATCGAATGTACCTCAGAAATCAATTTTACTAGAGGAGATAATGAGTTCATGAAATGTAAAGAACGTCTGTGTTCTTAGTAAATACTACAAACGCAGAACAACGGCTAAATAGAACCTCTGAATCTTGAAAAATATAAATAAGGTATTCAGTTGTGTTTAAACTTTTACTAAATCATACCTACAACTTTAAATGTTTACAAATTCGGGACACACAAGAATCAAGTTGTTATTTATAAAATCTGAAAACCGATGTGACATGCTATGATAGATCCTATCAGTTAGGTTTTCTGGTAAGTGAGGACGAAGTAGTTTAAACAGACCCGATTTTCATTGTTTATAGTGTTATATGGACTTAGTAGATACACTTTAGTCCATATTTTACTGTATATCTATCGCACAGCGAACGGGAAATAACTCATCACTCGCTCATCAATAAATCTAATTAAATACTGCTGCATTTTGGAACTCAACCTGAAGGACCTAATTGTCATTTCACCGTATTCGGATAGGTTGGGGTATTTTGGTTATCAGTTTTTTCATCTCTTTTGCTGACGTAAAACACGACCCAGAAGAATCTGCCAATTCCTTTGTTTTCTGAATTTGAATTGCAGACAAACCGATCTCGTCAGTGATAATCTGTTTTTAAAAAATAATCATAAAAACCGGTCTTGCTTAAATGTACTCAATCAAGCTTGCAAAATAAGAATCTATTCTTCTCTACCTTTATGCATATACAAAACAAAGGTCACAGCAAGCGTTCAATAATAAAAAATGTCACATAAATTTAAAATTTGTCACCTTCGACAAAAACATAGCTGCAATCTCTTTGTCAAACGCATCTGAGTGCGAGTTGAAATTCACAATAGATCAAATAGAATTGTTAAATGCTATGCTATACGGGTTAACAAAAGCAAAAAATGCAGATTTATTTTCGATATAATGTTCGATTGTGCGAACAAGACGTTTCCTTTTTTTACAATAAATGCAAATGATCGATCAAGGACGTTGGAAAATTTAAAACTCTCTTTTGCTTTATCATTGGCCGTGTAATTTAGCACCTCTGCTTTCACGTACTAATGATTCGCTCCATAGAAATTAATTGAAATCAAATTTATGGTTTTGAACGAAATCATTTGTGAGGACACAAAACAAAGCACTCGGTAATTCAAATTTGAGTCAGAGATATAATGCAAAATGTTAAGGCAAAGCATGGTCATGGGTTAAAATATAACTTAAACTCGTCAAACTGAAATTAACACATAAACATTTTACGAGCCTTTTTCCTGCAAAATTTATAGCCCATATTGGGCTATGTTCCCAATGGCAAATCATATATTATTTTGCTAGTTATCAACCAAAACTTCCTAATCATGATGATAAAAATGACATTTTGGCAAAATATGACAAAAAAGCAACAGATAAGTTTACCGATAGATTGGTACCACAAACAAAAAGTTATAAATAGGGCTCTGTTATAATATCAACAAGTGATACAACTTTGCTTATGACATGTAAGAAATTTGTTATCATAATGCTGCAGAATTTCCAATACCAATGTCATGGGCCATATGCATGTTAGCAAAATGGTGAGAAAAATTCCACAAGACTAGCCGTTTTAAACGGTTGAAACCACATTTTAAATTAAATTTTTAAAATTGAGCAATGGGCAAGATTTGGGATAAGCCATTAACTAACATTAAATGTAGAAAAAAAAAAAAATGTAGAAACAGACAATGTCATTTGCTTTGAAATATATCAACATATATTTGAACATCTGACTTTGTAGAAACTTTCAATTTAGGGTTGTTTTTATTTTTATTTTTTTTATTTTTTTATTTATTTTTTTTTTTTTTTTGCGTTTGAGACTTCATAAAATGTTTCTTGAAACTTCATTTCCTACGCTAAAATATTCAGGTTGCAGTGAGGCATTGTCTAAGTTTGTTTTTATTTCGGACTTTCGCCCCTTGAGACATTTTTCCGGTATACTGGTATGGGGTAAAAACCAACATTTTTTTCCATACTAAGGACCTTGTACTATGCAACTAGAGACAAACCATGTATAGTTCTTAAGGACCTGCAAAACCAGGAAAATCAAACAGAACGATCACTGAAGAAAATATGGTTAAGAGAAAAAGCGAACTCTGAAATAGGAGTGAGATTACGTAAAGCTAATACCTAGTGTTCTTACCACAGCCTACAAGCATTCATATCCTCAATTTAAATAATCAGTCTTTAGCCGAGCGCGCTACATAGGTTAGCGGAACCTTGCTTTCTCAAATAAGTAATGTTGAGAATTTTTCGCGGGACGACTTTTCTTTAGCGAATTTGGATATAAAGCTAGATTTTTGTTTTCGTGGGTAAGTTTTCTCGCTTAATTACGCTGGCTAAAACGATTCTGGACTGGAATAGAGCTGGAATTATAATAAAGCCACGAAAGGCGCATTTTAACCTTAAGTTTGAATATATGTAAAAAATACTTTATACAGTGGAAGCTACATATGTAGAACCCGGACTACTAAAATCCCGTTTAATTTGAAGTGATTTCAATTTCTCGGCTTAATTATTTTACTGTAATTTTAATCAAGAAAAAATTTATTCCCTATCAGTTTCAATATAAGAGGTTTTGTCTGTACGTATATATTTTTTAACATTCTCAGCCATATTAGATATATGTGGGAATATTAAATCATTCCTTCTCTTATATGTTCTTTACTATTGTTGATATTTTGAAACTCTTGCATACCGAGCGCTTCGTCATATTGTATAACGTTTTCTTAGAAATCCTAATTTGCACCTGCAGATTCAAGTTGCAAATTGTACTGCGCAAAAAACAGGTGTCAATACAACTGATGCCAGCATGTCTGGCCAGGTAGGTCTATCAATCAGAAATTGACATAGATTGAGTTAATGCCTAATAAGAAATGCATTTTACATGCTGAAATCGTGTTTGTTGCACGGTAAGATCACACTGCTAGAGTAATGGCGATGCCGATGTTTCTCAGCACGCATATTGAGATTGAAATTTGTTTTATATGTATGTACACGGATTATATAGTGCTATTAAAGTTGCTAACATAAATATTTTGACCTTTTGAATTGGAATCTGTCTGATAAACGCATCAGTTTGTCATAAGTATTTACATATTTCAAAGAACATGCCAAATATTCGATCTCTTACCATTATATCTGATTAGTCCATTATATAGAGGACGATTAAGTTTACATCGTTCTCTCTAAGTTTTCACTCTTAGATATTAAATTACAAAACTAGAATTTATCTCGTTTTTTTTTTATTTTCTTTACATAACATATCTTTACCATTGGAACGATATGTTATTTTCATTTTTTTTTTATTAAAACTTTTTTAAAAAAAATCATCTTTTGTTTTCAAAGTACATTTTACTTATAAACAAAACATGAATTTTCCTTAATCAAAAGAATACTTTTAAAGTGTCTCAATGGATATTTATTCGTATGGTGGCTATACAATCAGAGCGTGATTCGACATGAATGGGTTACAGTTTCGCTAAAACAGTCTTCACATGTATACATACTAGAACATCAGTAGTAAGGTCAATTCAATAACTGACTGTGTTTGGTCTTATTAGTGAAAAGATCGTATGACTCTAACAAAATGAAGGTTTATGGGTCTTTTTGTTAAATGCAATATGGTCTTAAGGGTGACGTCGCTTCTGTATCGTAATTATGCAACTAATTAGATGACGCCGAGGACGTATTGATGATAGTATTTAGGTTATCATTGATACATAAAGAGAGTGGACCTTTTAACTGAAACTGAGGTCCTGTGTTTTTGGTTGGAAAGATGATACAGATTCCCGGAAAATGACGTCGAGAAACAATCAGTTACTATAACAGCGCCTATGTTTTTGCAGGTATCTGTGTCATTTTGTCAACCAAAATCACATGACCGCAGCTACTGTTAAAGGGTCTATACTTAAAACGAAACAGAAAGTATCTATAGAAGTATAAAGATGAATAAAATACATGAAATTAAATTAAAGTAATAAAAATGAAGTGCCTAGGGATATTCGATTCATAATATGACAAGCTGGAAATGACACTGGTCTTAATGTGGAAACCATTTGCAAATTCCTTACAGACGGGCCTGGTGTCCGGAAGGAGTCATTGTCCTCTGTTGACGAGCCAGATTCGCCATAATCGTTTCACTTTAAGGAAAGCCTAGGATATCGCTCTAAAACTTCTTCACCCGCGCGCTCATGAATATGAAAATTTTTATTCCTTGAATATTTCAATGGAAGCGACAAGCTTGTTCATCTTTCTATTGTACATCTTAATCTCGAGGGTCAGACTAGGAATCCCAGACAGCAATTTTCAATAATATATAATTCACCTGCCAAGAATGCCAAAGTTGAATCAATTATGAATAAGAAGTTAGTCCAAAACGGATCCGTTTTCAGAACGGAACTAAGTTCATAAGTCTATATTGATCCGTTTTATCATCGACATTTAGGTTGCATGACACAGAATTTATCAGACTTCCTATCAAATTATACAACGTAGGTGTATTCGTTATCAACACGTAACTAACACGATTCCGAAAAAAAACAACATGCACATGAGTCCCCCACACTTCCAACATTTACTACTTTACCCTTTTATAGTGTACAAATGCATCTTTTATGAAAGAAAATACATTTCAGTATATTAGCAAATCACTTAAATTAACTTGAAATGTCCTCATAAACATGCCACCTAATTTATAAAGCAGGAACGCGTGCATCACTTGCGAAAATATACGCAGACATTACTTATCGGATGCTTAACTTGTGCAAGCATGTCTAAGATTTGAAGTCCTATTTTCGTCCTTTTCGTGCGTCGTTGTGTAATAGATTTATTACATAATTTTAACATTTTCTGACAGTTTTCCATGGGTCGTTAAATTTTTATTTCATATACCCACACGACGAAGGAAGCTAGTATACAGGATGCATAAAATGTAATTTTTATCGGTATGGACCTCCTCGAGAAGATATGGAGTCCATATGAATATCCGTTGTGGTTTTTTTTATTGTATTATTTGTTGTACTAATATTACAAGACTATATAATAAAATTTCTTAAGTACTGAAAACTTATTTATATATAAGAGAACATTCCATTCAAGCAGTAATCGTTGAAATGATCACGATTTATATGTTTTCTAACATCAATGGTATTACTATCTTATGGGGGAGAACGTTTTGTTTTATAAAGTTGAACCTCGCCTAAATACAAACTCAAGCAGGAGACCAGGGTTAGGCACCATAAAACCTGAAGATTGACTTAAGTCTGAGAATCCAGTCTCTCAGTCAATCAGAATTCAGGATGAGCTGGATTTGAGAATCTTTCAGACTTAAGTAAATTCACAAGTTGTATGGTGCCCAGCCCAGCTTACAATAAGGCCAAATTTGAGTATGTACATTGTATATCATCATCCTAGTATGTTTTAAACTCATTTACAACTACGACACTACCCCACTAACCAGATCAATTTCAGCAAGTCACAAGGGTGGTATCAATAGCGAGGTTCTACTCTACTTGATTGATCACAATAAAATTCAAATTCAAATTAAAATCATTATTCATTAAAGGTACCCCTGAAATTCATTTGACCACCAATTTTTTATTATCATTTTATACCAAAGTTTATATGGTCGATGTTTGAAACAGTTGATTTTATGGAGCCACACAGGTTTAAACGGACTTATGTCTATAATTACAATTATAAAACATAATCGTATTAGAATAGATCATTCTCTTTCGCCATAGCTGTCTTACAAACTACGTCGATAACCTCAAATTTGAATTTTTAAAACGACTTTAAAAGGGGCTGGCATTGTATTAAAGAAAACATGGTCGAGTACCACATAACTGATGTTCAATGAAGCTTACAAATCATTCACATATACATATAACTTTAAATTCACAACTTGAGTATGTAAATTATTTCTCAAAGATAAGCTGTGGATAATTCTATGTCATCTTAACTTTTGCATTTCGCATTTAACATGTATAAATTCCCAACAATCAAAATGCATCTACAGTTGAATCGCGCTGTCAAGACCACCCGAAAGCTTGGCTGGTAGTGATCTCATTTGTAAGGTGTTCCCTTTGATGGGGTTTGTTACACTTCGTGTACATTGATAGGTTGAGTATATATTGTATGTATATACGGGATAATCTGTAATTTGAGGTGGTCCTACGGCGTAGTACGGTTGCATTATATGTGACTGTACATGTATACATCGATATCTTTATACATATAATCGAAACTTCAGTTTTATGCAATACAAACATTTAGGAATAATACAGGTAGTAAACAAACAATTACCATTTTCATACAGGATGGGACCAGGTGTCCGAAAGAAGTTATCGCCCCTTGCTTCTTGAGTAAGGCATAAGGAAACATCAAAACACAAAATTAACTTTTACGCCCTCTCATTCACCACAGACATATTTTCACATACCCATGGTTTCTCTACATATTTCAAACACCTATGATTTCTTTACGCGCTTCAAAAGAGTGATATATGATTGATATACTCCTGTTCAGAAAGGTTATGTGAAGGTCAAATTTCATAAACTGTCGGTTAATCTTTAGATTTTTTCCCTTAACTATGCTAGACATTTGGAAATGTAAGACATGCCACATGGAGTTGCCTTATAGCCTATTTCTTGTTCAATATTGTTATCGTTTATTGACATGTTAATATAGTCTTGATAACTCTTTCGTTTGCCTAAATCCCGTCGCGTGCAGTTACCCCTCGCAACGTCAAAAGTCGATATGTATTTTTATGTGGAATTGCACCGCGCGACTTTTTTGGGTCGCCATGTTCGAAGTACTGAAGAAAAAAGTCGATTGCTAATCATATACTATTCTCTTGAACATGTTGATGTCACGTTGTCCAATTTTGAGGCATGCTACACACTTGCGTAAACTAGAGTTACCGGTCTCCGCGATTTTAGTTTTAAAACATACATGTATGAGCATACTGAGACAGAGTAACAAATTTTTGTCGGTCTTAATTTTTGCCTTGCTAGGTAGTAGCGAGAAAATCACCGTTTCAAAAAACGGACATTGATGTACGACACAGCCACTTAGTTTACAATAAACTACATTGAAGCTTAGTGTTTGTACTCAAATAATTAAATTTATGAGACAATTAAAGTATAAAACATGACAACGAAGTCAGAATAATTTTAAAGATATCAAAACTTTAGTGGTTAAAAATAAAGATCACTGTCTGTATCAAAAGTCTGAATACTGATCATTTAATTTCTTGCACGACTTCACCAAATGTCAGATGAATGGCAACATAATTCACCTTAAGGTCACAGTGACTTTAAACTTTTCCTTCGAACGGAACGGACTACAAATAACATATTGAAATGGTGAAATTCTCTCTCTCTCCCTCTCTCTCTCTCTCTCTCTCTCTCTCTCTCTTCATTTCATTATCAGCTAGATATAGCTATTGAATATATTGAAGAAATCACATTACGTAGAAAACATATTTTCTTACGGATGTATGTAAGTCTGAGCATGTCGTCGGTACGAATTAGATTAAATGAGACACGATCGAAAATAGTTACATAGGTTTAATTTATACCATATAAATGAGGGGGAAAAAATTTGTAAACTGCATACATTAATACGACACTTTTATGGGCATATATGCACAAACGTGACTGTGAAGAATAACGGAAACTCTAAACCTTAAATGTATAAATGTTGTAATTTGAAAATGCGCATTTAAATACCAAACTGCATACGTGTCTGGTAAAGCATAGGTGTAAATCTGGCTGTAGTCATAGAAAAGTTTATTTAAGAGAGCAAAGCAAAAAAAGAGAGAAAAGATTGAACGAAAGACAGACAACAGCATGACAAAAAGAAAAGAAGATCATACTGCAAACAATACACAACAACACATAAATTCTAATAGTAACACAAGCGCGATTGAAAACCGGAGATGAGTTAAGGTGCATTGGAAGGGCATCCGTCGTGTTACATGTGTTTCAAATTCCTGAATAAGGCATATCCAGTAGTAGTCGTATGTGAGAACCAAAGTACGGGACAAGATGTACAACAATGGGAAATTCATCAATTTCAATTATTTAAGAAAGATTGCCCCTTTATTTGTGCAGGCGGCGGTATATACCTGAGTGCATATGTAACCATAGTTACCTACAGTTTAGTCTGCCTTTGCAACCGACTAATTAAAAGGAATATCCGTCGTATGTGTCCTTAATGAACATGGTTTTAAAATGGACATTTCCTATATAAATCACCTGAATTAAAGAACCAACATTTATATGTTGCACTTTTTGCTCTTTCCCTTGCACGGTCTCTTAGAACAGGCTAATCTGTAGTTTAAAACTTATTACCAATACTAGAATATGACTAAACAATTTAAGAAATAAACACTTCACGAAAAATCGAGATCAAAAATTATATTTGCGAAAAGAAAATCAAATGTTTGGATAGTGGTACTGATATCCTTAACCCAGGCAAAATTATAAAAATGGCGGAGTCTATGTCTTTATATGCATTATCTGGTAGTGCAGCGAACAATGGAAAATCTGTCATTATTCCAACTATTATGTACGCTAAATAAAGCATCGTTATTTGAAGAGCTATCAACCGACAAGATATCATTACAAAACACAGTAATATTAGACACCTTAATGAATTAGGTGCGATATATGACAAACACCCAAATCTGGAACGAAATCTTTAAGGGAGCAACAAAAATAATACGATCTCATATCATACGTGAAATCTAACATAAATCTAGAACAAGAATCATTGCTTATTAATAACGCCTTAATCATCGGAGTTGGTGTACTTCCAACGAAACAAGGTGTCACTCTTAAACGATTCACACAATGGTCTTAATAATGTGTTATATCAAGGCATGATAGCTTTGAAAAGCTTTTCAAAGCCGCTACATTGAGCTTTTGTTCCCGTTCAGATCCGTTGTTAGAGATGTTTTAGACATCTAAGCTAGAGTATTTTAACTGATTTTATTTCGTCTGACTTTTAAGGACGGTCGAATACCGCGTAAATCCTCAGTTTTAATAAAAATCATAACATTTAGCGTACCCGTTAATCTAAGATGAAAAACTCCAGAACTGTTATCATAAAAGCAATATCTTTGCCTTTTGAAAGTGGTTATTACGTCATACGTGTTCAAGGTGTATCAAATTACAGATTGTGAGCATAAAAAGCGAAAACGAAAACCTTGGCGTGATTTACGTAATAGCACGCCCGAAGTGTGTAGATTTCTGTTGAATTTCCTTCCTCTCTATTGTAACATAAAAACTCGTTGATTTCCACACCATGTAGAAAAATGTCATGTTCTATGCACCCTTCTCAGTCAACCTTTCATAAAAATGTATCAAAACGCGAGTTGTGTATTGTATTTAAACAAACTGTCACACCATCCATTTTGATTGTTCTATTAGAAAGAAATTGTGCATAAAATCCAATAATTCTTTTATGATCAAACGTGTTTAACCATTAAATAATTGTGTGCGTGATAGCGGTGTAACAAAACTGAGTTTATAATAATTGATCCCACTCCGTCTGAGCGGATCAATTGTGGACAATTGTCTTCTTTTCTATACAGTTGGTTTTGTCCGTCATTTTTTTGTAAAGTGTATTTATTGTTCATACACAGCAAAACAAACCCTTTGTTTGCATTGCAATATTTAATGCAACAGCGCAGTCTTTCGTAATGAAATGACACAGTAAATATTTTGGAGCATTGCATTGATAGAGATTTAAGCCTCCATTTTCGGATAAAGACGGGTGGGGGTAAATCAGGAAGAAAAAT
>JACSZP010059684.1:0-19851 GCA_016161895.1 Pinna nobilis | reverse complement strand
AAAAAAAAGAGAAATAAAAAAGAAGACAAATTGAGCACAGGTCAAAACTAATAAAATGATACAATTTTCTCACTTATTTTTGCAAAACAAAATCAGTATTATATACAGGTAGCATGCTATAGGCTAATTATTGATCTGACTTTAATGAAGGTTGTATGAATCATAACAAAGAATTGAAGAAATAAACAATAAGTAAATTCATAAAGCTTTTGTTGTTGTTTTGAAATGTATAGTCTAAGATAAAGAGTATACATGTATACAAAGAATTTTCAAAAATTGATTATCAAGACTGAGTCAGTATTTATTTCGAACCTTTCTTGCTTGTTTTATTTCATCAAAATCGTCAAGTTTCTGAACACATGATTGCTTTTTAATTTTGGAGATTTTTGGTTCATTTTTAAATTGATTATGATGTAAAAGATATTTAATTCACTTATAGGTGTTTTAGAAATTTAGCTGTGGTTTAGATAATGTGATTCATTCCTGAATTTACCATGTGACAAATTTCGGTTCACTGTCTGCATCGTAGAAATTCCCGAGATTATTTGAACCTCAAACCACCTCTCTTGAGCGGCCACTTTGCTTCATTCCAAAGGGTGGCCGCTTAATACAGGTCTGACTGTATGTCATAATATTAAGGCTGAAAATGTCGTTCGCGTAGAATTATTAAAGCTGAAAATGTCGTGGGCGCAAAATCTCCCCCTCAGCTATCNNTGGGACAAATGACAATATTCTGGGACAAATTCCACCAAATTCTGGGACATTTTATTGATAAATTTTACAGGAGTTAAATAAGAATAAAACAGCTTTCATTCCTCTGTTTTACATACTTTGAGGTTTTTAGTAAAATAGTTATATATACATTGTTTACAATTTAACACTCAAAACATTCTGAAATGCATGTCATTATTTACAAGACATAATTATAATTTACTTTAATCAGAAAAGGATATTGTCAGATCGCTCTTCACATTAGCCTAGCAGGCTCAGTCTGTATTTTCACAGAATGGTCAATGTGCAATATCTTATTAAGATATGGCTTAAAATTTCCTCGTTCCTGTACAATCTGTTGTTATAAGAAATCTACATGGCTTCATGCACTATCAGAAACCAAAGAGCATTGCTATAAAAAAACAACTTAATTTATCTATTTGATATTTTATTGACAAGTATGCTAAGTTGTCTTATTAATAAATGAATGTTAATCACAGTCAATACATTATAATTAATAATTACCATGTTTACTAGAAGTTTTTGAGTTTAAATAAAATATTCCACACTACCCATATAGTTACTATGAAATTGGAATTGGAATGTGCAATATGTACAGGTTAGGTCTACCACTATTCACGTACACAGGAATAGCCTTTAAGAAAAAGAGCTCATATGCTGTAAAGACTGATTCGGCAAAAAAATAAAGGTAGGAAAGCTGTTTATTCTTAGACATCGCTAGGGACATTAAGAGCATAAATTACACAAGAAATAGACCTTTACTAGGTTAAGGGAACGTATTTTGAAAACCGGAAGTAGTAGCATCTAGAAGGGATCATCTCAAGGTATACACGCTATGTCTCCAAAGTTCAACACGGCTTTTAAACTTGGTGTACGATTATTTATGTGACTTTGTACTCCTTTAAAAGACCGAAGTGAAGTATGAGTTATATAATTTGATTTTCTACCGACTATAATTATTAGAATTTAAAAATAGTTAACGAAAGTATGAATGAAACTTTAAGTTCATGTAGACAATGTCAGGATTCAGGGACCAACGTTAATTTTACGGGAAAATCCATGTCCCTCTGGGACAGGTTTGAAGAGATCAAATTTCCGGGACTTTTGGTGTCCCTCCGGGACATATGGCATGTATGACAATACATTTGTTGTAAAGACAGGATCATATCCAACATACAAGGGAAATAATCCAGTAATTTCCTCTTCTTCAACCATCAATAACTGATTAGTACTGAGAGTACCTATTTCATACCTTGACCTCAGACATGGCTACAATCATTTAACAAATCACATATGTTGGATACTTCCTGCAATGTCTATCTTTCCTTCAAACCATTTCAATAGATCAATGAATATTCAAAATATTGATGTTGGTTGGTTGTTTTGTTGTTTAAAGTGCCACTCAAGAATCTTTCACCTATATGGAGGCATCACTGTATGCCAATGAAGGGCGACAAATTTATTTTATGCTCAGCACTTATGGTCATTGAGCAGGGAGGTTGTTTAACATGTTGAAACCTAATGTGACAAGTGATCTTGGTTTTTACTGTCTCATCCAAAGGACAGGGACAGCCAACCACAGCACAGCGCAGATATGAACCACAGAATCAGACGGCAACCACAGTAACCAATAAGCCATAATAGCCCAGAATGTGAACTACAATTGTGACATATATTGACAGAAGAACAATATGATATCAACCACAATGTTTATATGACTTGCGGTTCAGGAGGAGTAGCGATAACAAGATTTTACTATTTTGGCCCCTAAACTGGCCCCTTTTTATTTGACAAGGCTGAATTTCATTTTAGACCAAGTACATGTTATGCTGAAAACATATATGAAATCTGAAAGTGAATATGTAGTATGGTTTAGGAGAAGTAGCAATAACCAGATATTGTTTACAGACGAACGCCGAACAACGGGGTATTGCATAAGCTCTGCTGGTCTATGTGAAGTAGAGCTGATAATAGATCATAAGACTACATACCAGCTGGAGGGCTTTGCGCTCAGCGTCACTGAGTCTTTCTTCAAATCGGAAACCCTTTGTAATAGAAATTGTAAGTCCCTCCTGGTCAGGTGAATCATCAGGTAAAATACATGCCACAATATCATCGTCGTTCATTGTCCAGCCAGGACATGGACGCTTTTTTCTCTTGCTAACATAAAACAGCACTGAAAGAAAAATTAGATATATTTTTGACATTTATTGAATTTTCATTGGTCTTCTATACACCACTTTATGCTATTTTGGTCATATTGTGGTAGCCTTGAAGAGTAACAAACAGACTAAATGTTTATGATCTTTGATGGTCTAATTAGTGTGTTGGTCTACTAAGTGAGGTGGTCTTTAGGTGAGGTTAAACTGTACTTATTATTTTTGTTTATTGTCTCACTCATGAATCATTCTTTACAATGTAAACATTAACTTGTGCACATTGGGGGCTTCAAATTTTGAGTCTATGCTCAGCACCAAGGTTATTGAGCATTGTGGGATCTATAGCATAAAAACATCTATGACTGGGACTTCATGGTGCTATTCTTACATCTAAATGACAGCTGACCCTGTTCAAAGAAGAGACCTTTACTATAGACCTACTAATGGCTCTCAATTTCTGTTTTAATTTGACTTCTGCTCAAGGCAGGAGATACATAGGCCCTATTCTTTCACTCCAAAACAGGAATTACTGGTAAACACAATAGCCAATATCAGCAGTCATAGTTTTAATTAATGCTAAGGTTATTTACACAAATATTGTTGAGTTTTCTTCATTGTGTTGCCAATACTTCAGACACTTCACAATCAGGATAAAATTTGCTTGGAGTACCTAACATACCATAGACAAAATGTATTAAACACTACAAGAGGTATGTTTACGTAATCCAATTCATTTATCTTGACAATCAATCTAAGAACAAAAAACAAGCATACCGGGTACTTACAAGGTTTGAATGCACTCATAGTGAGAACTCGCTACTAAGACCACCAAAGTGACTGGCTTAAATTAGTGTAATTAGATATATGGTCTCTTAAGTGAGGTTGAGATAGGCTTGTAGAGTCATAAACAGACTTGTGAGGTGGTCTCCCCAGTGAGGTAGTGCTTAGACGAGGTTTCACTGTATTTGAGTTCACTTATGCATTTTTCACTTGATCAAAGGATAATGATAAGGAGAACTAAACGCAGACTCTCTGTGACAGAGGGAATAAAGTGAGAATGTTCCTTTCCACAATATATGAAACAAAAACAGGAAATGACTGATACTAAGATATTTGACTTACATTTAAACATAGTTCGCTTCACTGAGTCCTCGTCAGGGCCAGAGACCTTGATGGTAAAGTTTGTTGGATTTTTACACAAATGTTTCTCTTCCACTTCATAATTCAGAACACAAGCACACCAGCCAATGGCCTCCCACCATTCCATTTTCTGCGGTAGATTTTCAATCGCATTGTGAATCTGTTCTACGGTTAAAGGGAGGTACTTATCATAGTTCCCTGTAGGGTCTTTTGGCTCCTTGGATTTGGTGTCATCTTCTCCCTGATATAAAGCAATCCAAAACTCTTTATTCATACATAGTCCTTGACCTCTATTCTTTATTGCACTTCCCAGAAAAGTCATTGGCTGCTGGGCAGCAGTTAATGTCAATATCTGTACACATAAAATGTTCTGAACTGCTTGTTCGATAAATACACATGCATTGTCCATTTTGCTATAATCTTTCATTATTCATATGCAAAAGTCAGCAAATACAATTAAAGGGCTTCAAATTTAAGTCTACACCCAGCTATTAGCATCGGTGAGCAGTTTGGAATCTTTATCATGCGAACACCTATTGTGACATAGGACATATGTTACTAGTATCTCAAAACCTGGTCCTCACAATTCAAAGTCAAGCACTTCCCTACAGATACTTGACCTATTCTTCTTGAGGCTTACAGACTTACTTGTGTTTCAACATTTCTCCATCAGGAAATCAATATCATATCAATTATACACTCAATGATTTACAATTATTTCTAAAATTCAGAGTGCTTAAGCATTTTATTTAGATTAATCTATATCATTTCATTTTCCCAATATTCTGACAGCTCTTTTTCTTCAATTCAGTTTGAAAATTAGTAGATTTTCAATGATACAAAGATGCAAATAACACAAGTGACAAATACTTTTTGTACAGTACTGTACATACCTTCAGAGCAGCTACTGTAATTGTCATCTCATATGCTTTTGTTTTCTCATCTTCTATCTTGACAACTTTAAATCCGCCTACCACCTTACGCTTATTCTCATCATTATTGCCAGACATTATGCCGTACTTGAAGTCATCTGTAACTTTGGCTTTACTGGAAAATATGGTCTTGGTTTTTCTGACTTTTTCATCATCTGTAGCTCTGGAGCCATTGTTGGACAGATTAGACGTGTCATACGTTACAGACTCCACCACAGTGGTACTAGTATAATGATGAGTTATCGTATGTGCATCCGTACATCCAGAATCTTCCTCTTTTGTAGCATCTTTCCTTTTCTTTTTTTTCTTCTTCTTTTTCTTTTCAGCGTGACATTCCGGTCCACACTTCAGGTGTAGAAATGCGTCCTTGTTGTTGCAAAGAGACAAGCATTCTTTACACTTATCATCGTCACTGCCGTATTTGAATTTGGCATAATGTAAAAAATCACGAAAATCTTCCACAGAAAGACTCTCTCGCCAGTCAGTGTTCTTGTCTGCTGTTTGACAATATAGTGGGTTTTTGTTGTCATTAAACCGTGGGTCACCAAGACGCCAATATTCTAAAAATTTTGGACCACCTGGTTCACCACAAATCTTTTCATGAAAATATTTCGTCCCACAATCATCTAAACACTTTTCACACATCACGACCTTGGTGCACTTGGACTCTTGTTTTAAAGAGCTTGGAGCAGGAGGCAACCAGTAGGACTCGTCGTTACTATCCATCACTTCTGCATCCATCCATTTTTTTAAACATCGACAAACAGAACCTCCAAAACGCAAGTAAATAGGACTCAAAACGTACACCTAGAGAAAATGAGGCAAAAAAGAAATTACAGTTGTGTAGGTGTTGAATCTGATACAATTTTCTTTTCTATTAAGAAATTTCAATCAAATCCCTTTGAACCCTGTTAGCATGTCCTTATCACTGGAAAATTCATTATTTTTAGAAAACTTTTTCTTTGCTAATTTCAGGTCAGGTAAAGCAAAACAGCAAACAGCACTGAATTTTTTGAGTCTCTACAATCTAAGACATGAAAATACTTTAAACCAACAAAATTGAATGAAATTTATTAAATCTGATTAAAATCATATGAATTTCTTTATGCACAAATGTTTGATTGTCAAGCGATATTTAGCATTTCAACATTATCCCACCTCACAATTCCCTCTACAGTTACCTTCAGGTATGAGGCTTTTTGATCTGGCTGTCCAAAGAATCGACGAAATAAATCTCTGAAAACCAAAGAGGAAACAGATAAACATGACTTCAATTATCATTATAATGTGATTAAAGATATTATTTGTATGAGTTTACATTTTATTTGACAATCTTTCAGTAGAATTGAGGCCTCAAGATTTAAAGTGGTGGAGAAACCCGAAACAAATGAATCATGACCATATTTGTAGTGCCCTTGATATGACCTTTCTTCAAGGTCATGACACAGTTTTGGATAATGAACAACAAAAGTGTGAAATATTATCTTTATCATGACAACAGAATAAATGGCCTGGACAAGTCTATTATACTGTGTGTGCAGTTTTGGATAATTATATTAAGTGGAGAGGCTAGAACAGATAGATGTACTATATAAGTAAAAACAATAACTACTACTTCTTACAAGTGTACAAAGCTTCACTGAAATAAATTAATCAGCATAGTAAGAGTTGTAATGTAAGCATTGTGTCTATTTCCAAATGAACATGGAGATTCAAGTTCCTCCCTCCCCTTCTGAACTTTTTTGCAGAAGATATAACAAACAGAGAGTCAGACAAATAGACAAAGAAACCTTCATATCTCAGAATATTCCATTATGGGACCAAACTATCTTTAAAGGTACACTTTGACTCATTTAGCAAAAATTTGTAGTACATGAGATAATGACGGAATCGTGTACAAATCGATTTAATTAACCGATATACGCATTAAAGATTGTCAAATCAACGTTTAAATGTCTGTGCTAGACATGTTTTGTCTGCGTAATTCGCCCTACTTACAAGGCATCAGCCATGTCTGTTAACATGGCGGGGAATGAATATGACCTGTAATTGTGTATTTTTGATTTTTCAAATAATGATATCTATATATTGCCTGCATATGTTTTGTATTTTATTGGCTACATCCTCTAATTATATGCTGGTGCAAATATGATATTTCAATCTTTTAAATCAGTGAAGATGAAAAATGAGTCCAAATGTATCTTTAACCTATTCACCCTACAGACATACAGTGGAGTTGGTCTATAACGAAGTCAAAGTAGATCAACTTTTGACTTTGTTATAGGCATCCTTCATTTTAAAAATCATAATCTATTAAATGTATAGATAAATAAGAATTCTTTGGGGGATTTTATTCTTCTTTGTTAAAGTACTGAAATTCGCTCTAAGCCAATTTATTACAGAACAACTCTACTGTATTTGGATTTGCTTAAACCATTTAATTAAGATTTTACTGTATTTAAGGGGTTAGTGAGTTAAGTAATATGAATATCTATCAGTTTCTTACCTGGTTTCTCGTAAATAAAATGGGTCCTTGGCTGTAAAATGTAAAAGCACACTCATTAAGAAATATAGAACCCATACACCATTCTCCTAAATATGTTGGTTAACAGTGTTGCAACCTACTTTTTTACTCTGAGACTTTTGGTAGCATCTTTTTTTTATCAAACCTGTAAACCATGTACAATCTTCATTAAAACCCATGTGATCATACCCGATCCTGATTTAAGGGGGGGAGGGAATCATATTTGTCTTGAAATAATTGTGGTTGTACAAGTGGTCTATGCTACCTTAAAGATTATTTCAGTTATACTGTGGTAGCATCAAACTTACATATAGGTTTAATATGACCTATACAAAGGTATTTGTCTTAAGAAGTGAGGGAGCCTTAACATGCCAAGCAAATCTTTGATTATATTTACTGTCTACTCCAAAGTACAGGAAAAAAAACCAATTGTGTCACCAATGGGACACAAATCCTTCAGGCCCAAAGGTGAGAACTACTGTGTAACTGTTCATTTGTGATGTCCAACATCTTTTTCATTCCATCAAATGGAATTAAGGGCAAAATGCTTACATGTTCACTTGTGGAATGACTCCTGAAATAAGCTAGTCTGATAAACAAATGACACTTTCCCTTTGACTCATATATTCTCTATATTTTAAGAAATATCTTCTGTAGATTTTAAGAAATTTTCTGTAAATTTTAAGAAATGATCTTTACATTTAAGAAAAGTACTTACAAAAAGACTTTGAATCCAAATTAGAAAATTTATCATGATTTTGTGCAAGTCTTGCAATATCCTCAATAAAAATGCGAGCTGATCCCTCTTTTCCTGTAATAAACAAGCAAACACAAATCACGTCTACACAGGTAAAATATCCTCTTTTTAAAGATAAGCTAATTTAATATATGTTTACTGTGTAATTATTTCATGCAGTCACGAGAATATTTCTAACTTCAATTTCATATCAAATTGGGAATGATAAATCATTCAAATGAAATCTATGTAGTAGCAAGTTAATTTATCTTAACAAAATACAACAGAAGAGTGTCACATATACAAATGAAAAAGAAAGCATATAGTATTATTAATAAATGGAATAGATTATTTACTTACAATCACCCTAGATTTGCTACAATGTACAAACTTGTTCTTGGAGTTGGATAAGAATTCTGTCTTGCTAGGAACAATAATTTAAAGATAATTATAGTGATTTCTAAATTCCGACACAACCCTTACCATCAATAAACTTTTCGTGAATGTAAATGAATCCATGATCCAGCAGATTTTCAAACTTTGGAGAATCACAGTTCATTTGTTTGATCACTCCATGTTTTACTGTAAAGCTGCGGAAAGTGATAGTAAATCTTGTCCAAAATGGCTTTCCCTGGAAAATCGAGAGAATATTAGTAGTGCAGTGGTAGATATGTAAATATAGTGTAGTCAAACATTACTGTACCTATTTCAAAAGTTTTTTCCTAATATTGATGTAGGCTCAAGTCTTCATAACATGTGCACTCAAGCAGAAAATAAACGGAGATATTTAGCCCAGATTGTTGAGCACCCGACTCGGGTCGTGCCAGAAATGCAGGGGTAAGTTCTCATCTCTCTCTGTGTACTCTATGCCTAGATGGAAGAAAAACAGTCTAGGGTTGTGGTACTAATACTACTATAAAAGCAATTGGAAATACAGACCTCTCAAGAAGGACAAATCACACACACAAATGACACATGTGTCATCTCTCTCCCAGTCTCACAGCGACAAGGGGTAACAGCTTTTAGTAGTCATGCTGCTTGTTAAATCAATTTTACATATGCACACAAGTTTACATATATATGCAAACAGATTAAAACCACACTTGTAGGCATGTACAAGGATAAAATTTTAATGAACAGATATTTTTTCAGAGAGAGAGAGAGAGATTAGCGATAGTAAATGTTTTGAATTATGTTGTTAGATGTGTACACTTTGTACCTGCTCTTTCCACATGCATCTGAATGCGTCTTTGTGCTTTTGAAAATAGGAGAATTCAGAGGGTGACACCTCCATGTCAAACAATTCTAGATCTGTATCTGATAAACGTATCTTCCTCATGATGTTTTTCTTTGTTGTAATCACAATGGGAGGTTAACCACGAATGTGTTGTAAGCAAGTTCACAATCCAGAGACCGGGGACTTGTCTGATGTCATTCTTCAGCTACAAACATAATAGAAATTTATTTGTAAATCATCTCACAAACAGATAAGGCTGAAATGTTAATGTTATTATAAAAAGTCAAAAAATAAACGAAACAACATGACAAAAATAAAGGGCAAATGTTAATAGGCCTGTATATAAAACTGAAAGGACACACACGTCTATGACCAGGCTGACAATTCGATGACGGATGGTCCAGTATCTCAGACAGCTCTCTGATGCTTCCCTTGGGATACAATTAGGCTTACCAGGCTACTGCCGTACTGGCGTACTTCAGCCTTCGGCCCTCATACGTGTACAACAACCTTATAACGCTTCGATTAGGCCTAGATTACAATGTTCTACTGAATACCAAATAAAAGAAGTTCGTTAAGGCATATAAACTTACACAAGATGTATATACTTCTTTACAACTAATGAGAACGATGTAAAATGCCCTTTTGTGATATTTCAGGTCGACTCAGCTTCACAGTTGGAAAATAGTGGGAAATTCCAAACACCAGAAAAAGGTTTAGCCTCGTTGTCGATGATAGGGATAAAATAGTAATCAAACTAAAACGGACAAGTCCGGATTTCACAGTGGAAAAAAGTCTCGTATAGAAAGTTAGTTGGAAACAAGTAATGTCTCACGTCATTGGCGGATATAGATTTTTTTTTTACAAAAAAAGGAGGCGGGGCTGAAAACTTCGAAGATCTTTTTCCAGGTGAATTTTCAAAATACACTGCCCACCC
This sequence comes from Pinna nobilis, assembly GCA_016161895.1. Lineage (NCBI taxonomy): Eukaryota > Metazoa > Mollusca > Bivalvia > Pterioida > Pinnidae > Pinna > Pinna nobilis. Next base: position 9,454 of record JACSZP010059684.1, on the reverse strand, counting down.
AAAAGATACAAAGGGGGCGGGGCGGGGGAATTGTTTATTTCCTTCAAGAAATTTATTTGTTATCCTAACTTGAGACTACCTGTTTACACATTAACACTTAAATTGTTTTTTTAGATATCAGTAAAATAATTTTGTAATTTTAAATATATGAATTAACTTGATTAATGGATTCGGAGAGCGAAGTGAGTCGGAAAATTATGAGAAATTTTAATTTAATTTCGATTTGTCTGACTTGCCATTTTATTTGTGATACATTTCAAAGTACAGGTACATGTGTATAAAGAAATGAGCAAGAGATTTCCTTTCATGTCGCGGCTAATCATTTTTACACCACCATGTATAACAGTAAATGTGCAAGGGAATTTATTTTTCAATAATAAGTTCTCCTCCTCCACCTTTATCCCTTAAGCGCATCAAAAGATGATGTCTAGAGGTCGGTCAGGGGTTAATTTTACCTCAAACTTTTAAACTGGATACTTTGATTGGGAGATATGCATTTTATCTTTAAAAAAATAACAAAATTTTACAAAGAAAATAAGCTTCTCCCTATCTATGAATATACGTAGCAAGTATTCGTTTGTCTAATGTAAATCTAATAATTTCCGCGAAACTTTATTTTGGCGGCTCAGTGGTCTTACTATTATTTGGAGAGAATATTTGCGACTGGAGGGTTGGGGGGGGGGGCAACCCTTTATTGCCTGGATGAACACATTTATATCTGAGTAGAATTATTAGCGATTCATCTATTTTCGCGAATAATCACCCTCGGCCAATTATGAGAAATTAAAAACATCGCGTATAAAACTGGATTTACAGTATGCAAATTATCTGATTCATCATGCATAATATGACGTTTGTTCCACCCTCATCTATAATATCTCTACACAGTGTCACACTGAGAAACCTCATTGTATTATTACTACATTTAGTAAGTTTTGCTCGTGAGTATAGTATGGTATGGTATTGTTGTTTAACGTCCCACTCAAGAATCTTTCGCTCATATGGAGACGTCACCGTGTGCCGGTGAAGGGCTACACATTTTGCCTATGCTCGGCACTACTGGTCGTAGAGCAGGGAGGGTTCTTTAACGTGCCAACACCTACATGTACTGTGACACGGGGCCTCGGTTTTTACTGTCTCATGCGACGGACAGGGACGGCCAACCGCGGAGTGGGGTTGACGCGGCTCGAGTCCGGATCTTCAATTCGCAGTCGAACACGCTAACCACTCGGCCACGAAGGCCCCGTTGCTCATGAGAGAGTTAGTGTGCGTGAGCATGAGCTAGAACATTTTTGAAAATCGTACTGCATTGATAAATATCAAAATAATTCATTATGCACGTATAGTAATATTATCAAAATTCATCAATTTATAAGATGTGGGGAAACCATTGCTTGAAACAACTATTCATATGCAACGTCAGCATCAGACTTCCTTCTATTTTTTGGTCACCTGACCCCTGTCATGTCATGCATGTAGTTAACCCCCTCCCAAGTCAAATCCCTTTTTCTGGGTCTGCAAAAATGCATCGTGCGCGGATCTAGAGCGGGGATCGAGGGGTATATAAATTGGTCAATGATGCTTAGATTTTTATTTTAAAGGGTTGGATTTTCTTACCATTAGGTGGAACACCCCTGGAAAGTTTCTACCCCAATCCCGGAAAAAAAAATCACCGCGCATGTGTAGGCCTATATCTGTATACTTAATTGGTCAATGATGCTTTGATGCTTATTCTAACAGGGTTGGATTGTTCTTACCATTAGGTGGAACACCCCCTGGAAAGTTTCTACCCCCATCCCCGAAAAAAAATCACCGCGCATGTGTAGACCTATATCTTACGTGTCATTTGCAGCGTTGCTACAATCAAAGTTAAAAATATACTACTTGAAATATACAGTTTAAAAAGCTTGATTTAATTTGGTACATGTATCAGAATTATTTCAAATAAATTCTCGATGTCTTCCTCCCACCTTTTTACTTGCTTATTACGTGTTATTTTGGGAGACTGAGGATGATGAGAAATAGGCTTCAAAATTAAAGTAGATCCACACACATCAAATAGATTTCTTTCTTCAATGCAGCCAGGTCTAAAATGTAATACAATAAGCGCATCGGTTTTATTTTCGTTTGAAATGCACACTGATCGATCGACTGACGTAGCAATACGTGTAGCAATACGTGTATTCAATCGCAGGGGTGGATGCAGAATACTTCATCTCATCGTTATCTGTGGTGTGGTCCAAGGGAGGGATGTATGACCCTAGAAACACCGGGTTTTCTCGTATTTTGATAAGTTTAAAGTTTAAAATCAATTGTATTTTTGTCAACATGGTTTTTGGACCAAAAATTGAGATATATTGGACCATTTGTGTTGAAATTGGTTATGAACCAAAATCGAGATTTTTTCGACCATTTCTGGTGGAAATGATTTTTGGACCAAAAATTTATATTTGTTTGGCCATATGTGGTAAAATTGGTTTTTTGACGAAAAATTTATATTTGTTGGACCATTTGTGGGGAAATTGGATTTTGGACCAAAAATTTATATTTGTTGGACCATTTGTGGTGAAATTGCTTTTTTGGACCAAAAATCGATATTTTGGACCATTCGTGGTGAAATTGGTTTTAGACCAAACTCGAGATTTTTGGACCATTTGTGGCGAAATTGGATTTTGGACAAAAATCGAGATTTTTTGGACCATTTCTGGGGAAATTGGATTTTGGACCAAAATTTCGATTTTTTGGACCACTTGTGGCGAAATTGGATTTTGGACCAAAAATCGATTTTTTGGATCATTTGTGGTGAAATTAGTTTTAGACCAAAATCGAGATTTTTGGACCATTTGTGGTGAAATTGGTTTTTGGACCTAAAATTAAGATTTGTTGGACCATTTGTGGTGAAGATGGTTTTCGACAAAAATTGAGATTTGTTTGACCATTTGTGGTGAAATTGGATTTTGGTGCGAAAAATTTATATTTGTTGGACCATTTGTGTTGAAATTGGATTATGGACCAAAAATCGACATTTTTTGGACCATTTCTGACGAAATTGGATTTGGACCAAAATCGAGATTTTTTGGACCATTTCTGGTGAAATTGGATTTTGGACAAAACATTGATATTTTTTGGACCATTTGTGGTGAAATTGCTTTTTTGGACCAAAAATCGATATTTTGGACCATTTCTGGTGAAATTGGTTTTGGTTCAAAAAATTAAGATTTGTAGGACCATTTGTGGTGAAATTGGTTATTTGACCAAAAATTGAGATATGTTAGGCCATTTCTGCTGAAAATGGTTTTTGGACCAATAAAAGAGATTTGTTGGAAATTGGATTTTGGACAAAAATCGAGATTTTTTGGACCATTTCTGGGGAAATTGGATTTTGGACCAAAATTTCGATTTTTTGGACCACTTGTGGTGACATTGGCTTTTGGACCAACAATTGAGATTTTTTTTTTATCATTTCTGGTGAAATTGGTTTTTGGACCAAAATTGATGTTTGTTGAACTGTGTGAAATTGGTTTTTGGACCACAGATTTATATTTTTGGACCATTTCTGGTGAAATTGGTTTGGACCAAAATCGAGATTTTTTTTTACCATTTCTGGTGAAAATGGTTTTTGGACCAAATATTGAGATTTGTTGGACCATTTCTGATGAAAATGGTTTTGGACCAATATCGATATGTTTTGGACCATTTTTGGTGAAAATGGTTTTTGGACCAAAAATTGAGATTTGTTGGATAATTTGGGGTGAAATTGGTTTTTGGACCAAAAAATGATTTTATTTGGACCACTTGTGATGAAATTGGTTTTGGACCGAAATTGAGATTTTTTGGACCATTTGTGGTGAAATTGGATTTTGGGCCAAAAATTGAGATTTCTTGGATAAGTTTTGGTGAAATTGGTTTTTCAACTAAATATTGAGTATTATTGGACCATTTTTGGTGAAATTGGTTTTGGACCAAAATCTAAATTTTGGACCATTTCTGGTGAAATTGGATTTTGGACCAAAAATTGAGATTTTTTGGACCATTTGTGGTGAAATTGGATTTGGACCGAAAATCTCGATTTGTTGGACCATTTGTGTTGAGATTGGTTTATGGATCAAAACTTGAGATTTTTTGGACCATTTCTGATGATATTGGTTTTGGACCAAAATCGAGATTTTTTTTTACCATTTCTGGTGAAATTGGATTTTGGACAAAACATTTATATTTGTTGGACTATTTGTGGTGAAATTGCTTTTTGGACCAAAAATCGATATTTTGGACCATTTCTGGTGAAATTGGTTTTGGTTCAAATATTAAGATTTGTTGGACCATTTGTGGTGAAATTGGTTTTTTGACCAAAAATTGAGATATGTTGGGCCATTTCTGGTGAAAATGGTTTTTGGACCATTAAAAGAGATTTGTTAGACCATTTGTAGTGAAAATTGGTTTTGGACAAAAATCGAGATTTTTTGGACCAGTTCTGGTGAAATTGGATTTTGGACCAAAAATTTATATTTGTTGGACCATTTGTGTTGAAATTGGCTTTTGGACCAAATATTGAGATTTGTTGGACCATTTCTGGTGAAAATTGTTTTGGACCAAAATCGATATTTAAATTTTTTTTATCATTTCTGGTGAAATTGGTTTTTGGACCACAAATTTATATTTTTTGGACCATTTCTGGTGAAAATGGTTTTTGGACCAAATATTGAGATTTGTTGGACCATTTCTGGTGAAAATTGTTTTGGACCAAAATCGATATGTTTTGGACCATTTCTGGTTAAAATGGTTTTTGGACCAAAAATTGAAATTTGTTGGATAATTTGGGGTGAAATTTGTTTTGGACCAAATATTGATTTTATTGGACTATTTGTTGTGAAAATAGTTTTGGACCAAAATCGAAATTTTTTGGATAATTTGGGGTGACATTGGATTTTGGACCAAAAATTGAGATTTGTTGGACCATTTGTGGTGAAATTGGTTTTGGACCAAAATCAAGATTTGTTGGACCTTTTGTGGTGAAGATGGTTTTTGGACCAAAAATTTATATTTTTGGACCATTTGTGGTGAAATTGGTTTTGGACCAAAATCGAGATTTTTTGGATCATTTGTGGTGAAATTGGATTTTGGACCAAAAATTGAGATTTCTTGGACGATTTGTGGTGAAATTAGTTTTGGACCAAAATCGAAATTTTTTGGACAATTTGGGGTGACATTGGATTTTGGACCAAAAATTGAGATTTGTTGGACCATTTGTGGTGAAATTGGTTTTGGACCAAAATCAAGATTTGTTGGACCTTTTGTGGTGAAGATGGTTTTTGGACCAAAAATTTATATTTTTGGACCATTTCTGGTGAAATTGGTTTTGGACCAAAATCGAGATTTTTTGGACCATTTGTGGTGAAATTGGATTTTGGACCAAAAATCGAGATTTCTTGGACCATTTGTGGTGAAATTGGTTTTGGACCAAAATCAAATTTTTTTGAACCATTTCTGTTGAAATTGGCTTTTGGACCAAAACTTGAGATTTTTTGGACCATTTCTGATGATATTGGATTTGGACCAAAATCAAGACTTTTTGGACAATTTCTGGTCCAAAACCAATACCGGTATCACAAAATTGTCAAACAAATATCAATTTTTGGTCAAAAACCAATTTCACCACAAATTGTCAAAGAAATCTCAATTTTTAAACTGGTCATAATACTTCTGGACATGACCCACAGCGTCCCTAACATGACATTCAATAGGTCTATTTGAAAGGAGCATCTAACTTCAGGAGTTTTATTGCTGGTTGAATCTTTTATAACGGATAATCAGTGAAAAATCCATATCACTTCTAGATAGTTTGTAAGGACCTCGGTGCATACCACAGGGGCGCATGATAAATACATACATTTCTCAAACTTTTATTTTATCTTTTTCTTGTTCTCTTTTAGTTTGCCCAGGATTTTAGTTTGCTGATTCAATCATTTTCTTGTTGATTTTCAGTTTGCTATATATCGGAGACTCGGCAAACTAAAAGACAGTGACAAAATTATGGAATACGCAAACTAAAAGCCAGGATAAATTGAAAGACAACACGAAAAAAATAAAGTACATGTATAATTTTTTAAGAAATTTATTTTAGTTTTTAAATCTAGGTAGGCTACTGACAAACAAGTTGATATTATAAGGGTTCCAACAGTCTCGGTTAAAGTCAGCTTTTCATAAATTATACGGTCGGTACAATGATCTGGTTTGCCGATACGGCCTGTCACTGGGACGGATGCTGTCCAATATGTTTCATAACGGTTGTTAGACCATTTTTTTACACACTGATATTGACTACGAGTTACTCCTTTTACCTGTTCAATAGGCCTATATAGGGCTCACGGCGGGTGTGACCGGTCAACAGGGATGCTTACTCCTCCTAGGCACCTGATCCCACCTTTTAAGTATCCAGGGGTCCGTGTTTGCCCAACTCCTTATTTTGCAAATTTTGTAGGAATTATGAGATCAATCACTGATCGTTGCCTTTACCTTTTCGTTTATCCGTCGCTAGCCTCTGTGTTACATACGGCTCGCCGCGACCCATGCGGCATGAAAACTGTGTCTGAGTTCTTGTGCTAGAGACTATTTTGTGGAGGGATGACATGATTGATTGTGTCTTGTACGTGGATGTTATTTGAGTCTGAATATTTTTAGTTTGTGAAACTGCAAAGAGTACAATAACTTTTGTTGGTGTTGTTTTATATTCGGAATATTCATTCTTGCCCCGTTACCACCTTCTGATTTTATCAAACACGATTGCCATGACGTCTATGAAAAATCACCTACGTCATCTGTTAGGCCCTAGTGATTGCAGCCTAGTTGTACAACTTGCAGACCCAAGCATCGAGCAGATCCGAGTGAGTAGCCAGCTGAGACCACAGATTCCAACATGGGGGCTGCTTGCTTCAAAGAGAACAACCAATTTAAGATATCGAAAGCAAATACATGTCTTCAGATGGTAAACAGTATAACAGGGGGATATGCCTCCAAGGAAGGAAAGTGTGAGCTGATGGGATTCAAGTATTGCACCAAAATTAACAATGGGGAAATTACATTGGATAGAGTGTTGAACGATATCATTGAGTACACAAGGGTGTTCAACATGACAGCAGACAAAGTACACGACTGCTGGTTGTTACTACATCTTGGCCTTGGAATATGTTTCCAATATAGAATAAAGGAAAAGGAAAAAGTCCGGAATATCCTTTTGGAGTTGCTACCATACAGTCGTGGTATTGATATGGGTCTATTTATGCGAGATCTGATACATTATCAGGATTACTTTCCAAAAGAACCAAACATAGATCTAGAGAAATCACTCTTTTGTCTTAACTTCTGTGCAGGTTTCAAAATTAACTTGATAGAGAACGGATTATCAGACAAACTATTCAAAGGACCAGCCAGGATTGTTCACAAGGATCTGTGTGATGCCACAGAATGTCGTTATTTGGACATACCCATAGGCCACCCAACCCTTTTGATGACAGATAATACATCAGCTGATAACCATGTTGGAACAAAGCCTCTTTCACTTTCCTTTGAAAATGTACAGCCAGAGGCAGCACTAATGTTGTTACGTCATGGAGCATCTCCAAGTGGCAAACCATTTGAGCGCTTGCTTGAGATTTTGGGATCGCCAGCCACATTAGAGGAGGTAGTCAGCCACAAAACCTCAGAGAATCCTCTGGAATTACTTCATAAATGTTTAACATATTGCCTTCGAGCCATGAAGCACCTTAAAGTTTGTACTGAGCAAGAAACCTTTGCAGATTTGCGAGAAAAAAGGGGGCAAGACATATATTATGTCAGAGACTCGGTACTCTCCTATCTTCCGTATGATTGTTATAGGAAACCTTGTTCTCTCAAGCATGCTTGCAGATGCAACATTAGAGAAATGCTATGGCAAAATGATTGTATTCCTTCTGGTATAGAAAAATTGCCAAATGTCACTGAACATTTGGTCCAGTACCTTGATCTGCGCTGTTAAAAACTTTTCAGGCATTGATTTTAGGCGTTGCTTTTTATTAAGTGATGAACATTTATTTTGAAAAAGTTAAATTTTGTTTTAAATTGAAAAGAATGTACAAATACAAAAAAATTTAGCATTAATTATGACTGCTCTTCACTTTTGTAGCATTTCGCGAATTATTTGAAAACTACGTTTACATCATATTAATTATACATGCATGCACCTTTTCTTGCAGCCAGAAATAGCCCTAGTTGCTCCCTTGACTATGAGGGGATTTTGGCTTGATTACATGTACATTTGGTGCATCATTTACATAATTATATTTTATAGTCATCCCTTTGTGATGCTGTTGAAAACTTGTCCTGAACCAGTCTTGAAGCTCTAAGATAACCTTGAAAGTGATACTGTTAGATTAACTTTTCTAAACATATTACTCAGTTTATAGTTTTGGTGATTGATATAGAGTATCTAAAGTAAATGTTGCTAATATATATTACCTCAGGAAACTGGGTCAAGAAATTATGTTATAAGTGTAGACTAATGTAGGTCAAAGAATAGCATATAGATTACCTCAGGTCACAGAATAGCATTACAAATATACATGACCTAGTTACCTCAGGTAACTAGGTCAAAGAATAACATTACAAATACAGAATGTCTCGTGTAACTAGGTCAAAGAATAGCATTACAAATATAGAATACCTCAGGTAACTAGGTCAAAGAATAGCGTTGCAAATAAAGAATGCCTCAGATCACTAGGTCAAAGAATAACATTACAAATATAAAATACCTCTGGTAACTAGACTGTCCTCAGTCATTAGGTCAAGGAATTGCATCTAAAATAGACTACCTCAGATTACTAGATCAAATGACAGCATTACATATGTAGACTGAACCTCAGGTCACAACGTAAAAAAAAAAAGATAACACTACAGATGCAGACTTCCTCAGGTTACTAGGTCAAGGAATAACATTAAAAAATAGACAAATATTTCTTTGGAATTTTGTTCAAAACAGACTTTTTTTTAAGTAAAGAAGTTAGTTATAGCTCCTAACATACAGATGGAATTTATTATCCCACATACCTCTTACATACACATGTACAGTGGAACCTTGCCTAAAGACCACCTCACTAATCAAACCACTGAAGACCATCAAAATTCAGCCTATCAGTCTTCAAGACTATTTCAATCTCACTTAGAAGACCAATTTTAGCCAGTCACATGGGTGGTCTTAATACCAAGGTTCCACTGTACTTAGGAGACCACCTAAATAATTGGACCAATTTTAGTCAGTCACGCGGGGGTTCTTAATACCAAGGTTCCACTGTACTTAGGAAACAACCTCATTAATCAGACCAATTTAAGCCAGTCACATAGGTGGTCTTATTAGCAGGGTTCCACTGTACTTAAGAGACCACCTCACTAATCAGACCAATTTTAGTCAGTCATTTGGGTGGTC
>JACSZP010059667.1:0-10289 GCA_016161895.1 Pinna nobilis | reverse complement strand
AAAAGTTCCCTGGAGATTCAAATTTCAAATTAGTTCGTCATGTTTTATAATATCACAGCCCATTTGTTAGTCTGTCGGCGGTGTATGCGGTGATGGCCGATTGCTGTGGAAATGCAGGCGTTTACATGGGGGGAAAGCCATGATATACATCTATCATAGCCTTGCTAGATTTATTAAACCTTAAAATATGTCTGATGCTCAACAGCAATGCTGAGTTATTTAGTGAAGAAATTATTTTTATCACTGCACGCGTCATTGCTGAATGATCATAAGTGCCGAACATAGGACATATTTCTCACACTTCACCAGCACACAATGACGTCTCCATATAAGTAAATGATTCTTGAGTGAGACATTAAACAACAATACAACCAACCAACAACATTTTAGATTTAAACCACGCACAAAATGTGGGACTTTAAACAACAATACTACTACTACTAATTAATCACACACAACGTGTTTACAGACAAGAAATTATGTGGAATATTTTTTAACAAAGACGTAGATACAGATCCATCAACATGCATTGATGCAAACATCAATGCATTTTTAAGTAGCATCGCACTCAAACTAACTTTTAGAATGAATTGTAAATCCATTAACCTTTTTTAATCACAAGTCCGTTTGAAAACATTTACCGTTTCTCAAAAGCATTCAAAAGGAGGAGTGTACTGATGTTTATAGCGCAAATTGATAATTCACAAGGTGCGTCCTTCTATCAATTTCTAATTAAGAGACACATCTAGAAGCACCTATTGTGTCATTAAGGTATGCAGGGCTTTGATGTCTGTACAGTTGCAATTATATAAATGGTAAAAGCGGTGCTTTTTGAATACAAATGACCCTTAAATACGCATTCGAATGTACAAAATATATGTCATTGGCCAAACATAAATAAAAGAAAATTGTAGATGCAATTTATTTTTTATATAAATGTTTAATTACCTGTGGTGCTTGCTTCTAGAAGTATTGAATAAAACATGATAGAGTAATACTTATTTAATCTTAATTGTAAAACTGATAGTCTTTGTTCTTTCAGTCATTGAAGAAAGTCAGTTTCTAAGCACTATAATGCTCTTAATTATATAATATTATATAAACTTTTATATAAACTTTTAAAAAAGCATTTGTCTCTAGGAAATGTGAGCCCTCAAAAATACCTTTGATACTGTATTCCCCTGCTTTAAAGCAGGGCTCATCCTGGACTAAGACAGCTGTTAGCCAAAGCATTAGCCAACCAAATTTCCTCTAGTCAGTTGATGTTTTAATTAGCCAACTAAATAAATAGTAACCAGTTTTCATCGTTTAGTTACATATCATCAGATAATATTTTTGATCATCTGATACCATTCAATGGAACCCTTTACACTTTGTGACGAAAATAAATGTTAGACAGAATGTTGAAACAAAATAAGCCAACAGAGTGACTAGATGGTCGAGAGTTCGAATCGCATATTGAATATGACTGATCTTTTCTTTCATTAGGAGTACATGTAGACATTTGAAATCGAGATCTCATTTCAAGGATAAACTTCAAAGGATAAAGTAAAGGGTAAAAATTTCCCCAGTCTCTACGAGTTTGATTGACCTACGATATTACTAAAATTATGTCTTAAGTGACGGAAAATACAACTTAAACGTACATAACACTAGAGTTATGCACCATAAAACGTAAGAATTTACTTAAGGAAATGTTCTCAAACTTCGATTTCTAAGCCAATCAGAAGTCATATCTGCTGGAGTTGAGAAAATTCTCAGAATTAAGTAAATTTTCAAGTTTTATGGTGCCTAGCCTAAACTTATGCTTCTCAGGCAACAAAATTCAGGATTAGCTTGAAGTTTTAGTTTGAGTAAAATCTCATACTTAGGTAGATTCTTAAGTTTCATGGTAGCAGCCACAGATTTCAGACAGGCATATGTCTCCTGTGGCATTCTTCTTCCCATGTCGATCCTGTAAATATATTGATGAACTTCAATAATTTTGGGAAGATCTATACAAACACAATCATAAAATTTAAAATTAAGAAATGTACTATGATTTATGTATCTAATAGATTATTATTGTGTTCTATTTATTTATCTTCGTGCCAAAAGGGTGTAGATTTATTAAATGGCGACGAACGTTAAACTAATACCATTAATGCTATTCTTCTACAAATGGAGCGTTTGTGTTTCTGTTTATACAGGATGTTGTTATTGATTGTGTTGATCGATCATAATCAATGTTTATTATGTGATGGGGATGTGTTTACTACTCTATGAGAACTTATCGACCCCGATGACATATTTAGACAAGCCCCTTTCACTAAGTGGAGAGTTCATTCGACTATACCAGGGGATAAAATAGAAGAAATATTTGTAAAATTTACCTATGATGCCATTGCAGTAAAGAAATTACTTTTCCACGGCATCGTACGTCATCCTATATGAGGGTACACATTTAACAAATACATTTTTACACTTTCATTTTTTAAATGACCCCCTTTCTTGCACTGGTGTATAATGAGGACAGATTAAAAGAGCATTGACTTTAACTTTTTATCAAGCAAAAACCTAGGTATTTTTAATGCACGAAAAAAATGTTACCCAAAGTGGTAAATCATTAGTCTATTAAAAATAGTATTTATTCATATCAATCAAACTGGAACTACATGTACTACAAAAGGGTATAGAAATTGTTTGTTTGCCGATTACATTCTTTTTTTTATCATTATTATTTTATTTTCCATACAACGAAATAGAACGACAGAAAAAAAATCCATCATGTCACTGCTTTAACTAATGGGGCGTGTTGAGTTGACTACGCATAATGACAATTATAACTTATGATGTCAACTTTTGCTTCATAATTGAAATGATCAATGCTATTAGGAGACTGTTTATAGTTATTAACGAGATATAAATCAACTTGGTACAATATACTTAATATATTTTATATTCATTGTATTACCTACTTTTGGTATACACGTTTTCATATTTAGTGATATAAGTATTATATTAAGATATATAATATATATATATATATATATATAATTATAATTAATAATAAGTAACGGTCGCTAGGTACAGGTTTGCGTTTGATCGTATTGATTTTTTTCTATGTGTATTGTCATCATCTTGTTCATAAAATAGAAAATTTAATTGCTTGCTATCCATCTTATAACTTTATTGTTAGTTACCGCTTGAGATACCTTCATATACACTGGAACAGAACATTGTTCAAAATGCCTATACATTCCCATTTATTTTTCATCACACCTAGACCTCCATACACATCTGAACCTTTCTGTTTTGATTTGTATTATGGTGATAAGGTACAAACTTTTACTAATTATAAATGTAGTAAATAAAGACAGGTTTTCGTAAACAGATTGCTCGAAGTCACCGGTGTTTCTATCAAATCAAGGTATTCTTAATATTCACGTAGTTTGACGGGAAAAAAATCAAGTTTAAGACCTGTCTTCATCATGTCACATGTTTCACACACTTACAAGATTAATTTTCATGATCTTTTAAGAAGCATAAAGGTGGATAAATAAATAAAGTCTCAAGAGGGTCTGTATGCAAAAGGAAAGTGAATTTCATTTCAGATCACAAGGTTTTCCAAACAATAATAAGGAAACACATTGGTTTCTCAACATGACAGATTTTTTGTCATTCATATTAAGAGTCCTCGACCTTAAGTCCAAATGACAGTCAAAAAAATGTGGTGCTATCTACCCTTTTACATTTCGAATTATATCCACTATTTTTTTTTAATTTTTCAATATTTTTTTTTTCAGTGGACAAGTTAAGATACTGACGGATCCGGCAATGCACTGTGTACAGTATCCAGACTATTTTCCGCTGGCAGATCCAGAAGATCTGGAAAAAGTTCAGGCACGAGAATCTCTACGCAGGTAATTATCCAGACAACATCCTTCTCTAGTACTCATTTTATATTGAAACTTTGTTGTTGTTTTTTTTTTTTTTTTTTTTTTTTGGTTTGGTTTGTTTTGTTTTGTTTTGTTTTTGTTTTGTTTGTTTGTTTGTTTGTTTTGGGGGGGGTCATTTTTCCTGTTACATGCTCATATTATATATGTATAAAGAACTTGAAAAGAAATCGTTCATAACATTTCAGAATTCTTATTTGTGTTATAGGGAATTAAGTATGCCAGCACCAAGAACGGATGACAGTAAATTCCAAGACAAACGACGCTCTCCACTCAAAACACCAATGGTGTCGCCTTCCGTCAACAGAAATAAGTCAAAATCAACTCAAGCGCATCGGAACATGGAAGTATGCAATCTGGGTGCTCTGGAAATTATAGGTACGTCAAATTATCAGGGTCAAAATGTATGTCGAAATAACATACGGAGAAATCATAACTTCGTCAATATAGCATCATGAAATTAAAGGTGTGGCAATACAACATTGAGTGAAGTTATTTCAATATGACATTGTGAATTGATAAATTAGTCAGTATAATATGCAGTACAACTTCAGACATGCCAAAGTAGCATATAATGAAATTGCAGGCAAGGCATGTCAAAATACCATACTATGAAATTATAGAAACTTCAATATAGAAAAAAGGAAAATTAAAGGTATATCAACATAGCATGGTCAAACTATATCGAAATAGTATAATCACAATATATAGTGACATTATCAGTGTATTAAATGACAGAAAGTATAAGTACGTCAAAATACCATTCTTGGAAATAATGCATGTATGTATGCCATAATAATGAAATCTTTGATACGTCAAAACAAAATAAAGCAAAATTATTTATCCGTCAAAATAATTTACCGTTAGAAGATGTTTGTTAACTTCTTCCAGGTGTATTTATTGAGATGTATTTGAGGAAGATGTGAAAAATACCTCAACAACTATTTTATATTATATGTCCAACAAGTAGATATACTTTCTAGTTATATTTGACACTACTATAAAATCACGTTTTGTTTTTCCATAGATTGACGTCATTATGCATGTAACGTGGAAGTAAAATATGCTAAATTATATGCTTTATCAATTGCAGGTGATTTGGAAGCAGTCTTGGGTTTGCATTCATATGCTTACTCAGTTGTTTGTACACAACAAGCTGAAATATACGTGCTAGACCAGAAGAACCACGACCGTCTAATAGAAAAACGCAATCCCAAAGTTATCGATATACTCAGAGAATCAGTGATTGAAAAATACAATTTGATATTCTCATGGGTTCAAAGTAAAGAAATACCATTAATTCGATACTTCTTGTATAAACTTAGCGATGATGAGAGACGGAAAAAGGAAAAATTATCTCTTCGTGCCTCAGACCGTGCGGCTACAAATGACTGGACAGTTAATAATTTAATCAAAGGGCCGATCATTGATATGTTCGGACCAGGGAGTGTGTTTTATACAATACGAATGAAAGAAAAACAACGACAACAGGAAAAAGAACGTTATCAAGGTGCGAAAAAGAGACTCCAATTCAGGTCAAGAATGGCCAGACCTCCTGCTCCCACACGAACTTTAACCTACTCAACCTCCTCTGTGTTCGTGACCAATGCCGGACTAAGTGCTACTTTAGATGACGGTGAATATAAGGAGAACAATGACATTTTAAATCATGTAGGAGACGAGGATGATTCGCCTCGACAAAGTCGACTTATATGTCACCAAGCACGAGATAAAAGTTCATTAAGTGCCCAAAGTAACAGTACTGCTAGTGATTTCAAGGACGCAGAGTGCGGGGACGATGCGTTAAACAGTCTCGAGGAGAGGATTGCGGCATGGCATAGTAGTCTTAATGACGAACCAGCGGCGAAGAGAAATAATACCAAAAGGACTGTTAAGCTGCACAGATTCGTTCATGAAGTAAATACTGGCATCTCCATTGTCCAAATTCTCTCTCTCTCTCTCTCTCTCTCTCTCTCTCTCTCTCTCTCTCTCTGTTTTCTAAAAAGTGTTGTTAGGAAAGTGAGATGTATGCTTTGAGTTCTAGATACAATGTAACTTTTCTCTAAACCGTCCAAGGGTTAATATAACAGACGATCTCTTAATTCGGATGATTTATAAAGGCAAACAAGGCCATTTTGGGAACCATATACATGCATTAAGGTAACATAAGACAGGTAGTTCATTAATTATGTGGGTCGCTAAGGCATGTTTGACTGTATTTTCGATCTTGATGAACGTATACACATTTGTGACCATCAATTTCTTACGAAGAGTCAAGTCAATTCTAGCAGAATAGTTACCCAAAGTCATGAAATACATAAAATACTTAATGGTCATATATTCTTTATTACAAAACAAAAGAGCACATCACCGCAACCACTGCCGGGGAAGAAAGTTTTAATGCGTCCAAAGGCAAGGAAACGCATTGATTTTGTAGAAACAATGAAAACAATTAAGAATACTCTACAAGAGGATGACGGAGTTCCATCAATGTACAGGTGTGTTTACCATACTTCTATTAATGTCGTAATATACTGCGTAATTGGTCATTTCTTGAAGGTAAAAATTTAACATGCACAGAAATACAAATATATGTTCACTTGATCAAAATATCTTTATAAGTGCATTTAATCCTTGTGGATAAGGTGAAAACTCTGAACAAACACCACTTAATCTTGTTTGTTACATTTTCATTTAATAAATTACGTGTTTAATTCTTAATCCTACCGATTATTTGTATTGTAGATTGAGAGTTATATTACCTATATACAAAAATGTATACAAGAATCCCGTCTTAATGCTCAACTTTCTTTGTTTTACCCAGTTATGCATCTTCTAAACATGTAAGCTATGGATTTCTTCTTTTATGTGATTAGTGTAGGATTTCATTTTGAATGATATGTCTTTGTAGGATAAATATGTATTTTTTTTTATTTTTCATTCATTCCTCTACAGTTTTGTGTATCTTTACATTCTTTTTACACGTTTTAATATCTACAGCCGCCAGGCTACCAACGTTAGGAATTTTGATATCCCCGACTTTGTTCCAAAATCAGGTTCGGGTTTTAGCTTCAAAGCTAGATGTCTGCAATCTATATCTCTGCACAGACTGCTTTTAGACTCTGCTAGATGCTTTCTTAATTTCTCTTCATTTCTTCGCTCTTGAACAGAGCTTGTGAACGTGAGTTTGAGTCTCGCCGGAGTAAAATTTGAGGTCCTGATGTGTCGAGCATATGACATAACTCGAAGTCCTACTCCGACATTTGGTGAATACTGTATAAGAGAGTGATTCTTGAGGCGGACATTCGCTACCACAACCAGAGAGTCATAGTTTTGCATAAAACCGCATATTAATTGAAACAATGCTATTCATATATAGAGTGTAGATCTCTAGATGAATATTTTGATATAATGAAATCCATCATTAACATCGGTCTGTCTTATGTACAAATGGAGCTTTAGATAAAAAGCATTTCGTCAGGTCAATTTACGAGTAACGTCGCAAGTTGCTTAATATAAAACAAATTTGCTTTCGCTTATTAAAGTAGTATGCATTTACACTTTAGCAAGTTAGCACCAATATTCAGTACTGAAAAAACTACTATGTCGATAATTTATCCAGTGTCCTGTTTCAGAATTCAGATTTCTTTTCTAATAAATACTTATATATCTTCTGTTTATTTGAAATTGTACATTGTATAAAATAATGCATGCCTAACTTTCTAATAAAAATGTAAAACGAAGTTATCATCTATTCTGTGAATTGTCTAATCTGAACTACATTTGTATATATAAACATATATCTTGTGTAACGACTGTGGCTTTCTTTATCTAATAATTCGTACTGCTTGCTTATAGAAATGTATTGCTTGCATATTCTTTTATCGTAACTCCAAAATCCTGAAATGCGAATAATTGACATTTAGTCTTTGGTTACAAAACCTTAGTAAAATCTGGAAATCATAATGAATTTTGTTCTTAACTTTCTTTCTTCTACTATAAGACATTTTGTTCTGCAACTCAATTCAAATGTCACCTCTTGTACCGGGAGTAAGTCCTTGCAAATTGCCAAAATGTAAAAGATAATTACAAATGTATAATTCATATCCGAATAAAAGAAATCCTTCGCCCGGATGCATGAACAGAAAATATCCGGTAAAGGTATATAAAAGTTGTTGATGAAGTGAACCAAGTATTTATGTCAAATCTAGAACCTGAACTAACCTAAGGCTAGTAGAAAATGTTGACTTATCATAGGTATCACTTTCTCCTTGAATTTATGGACAAGCTGTCTGATGCAGACCGAGGGTCAGCACGGTCTAGTTTAAATTAATATTCCTCAAAGGTTTTTAAGGTTTTTTAAAAATAAAGTTTGCATATACATTTCTAACTTGCAAATTAGTAAAACATGTACACATATGAATACAAGAGTTATTTCACAACTACAATTCTTTGGTGATCTTAAAGTCTTCTCCAAATAAAACAGGTATTAAAGGTATTATCTGATCATGTATATTCTAGTTTAAACAGAAAATGAAACACAAATGCTTTCTAATTTTACAGAATCGTCTGCCGACGGGCCTCAACACAAGAAACAGAGACGACCTCTTTCGTCTAGGTCCTGGTTTAAGTCACCAACCCTAATATCTACCAAGAGGGTATGTCCGAAATGTTACTTCCATTTTTAAGTTGAGAGAATATGTAACACTTCTCAAAATTACACTGATGTTATTTTCTTTTTACAAATTCTGCTGATTACCTAGCCCAAGATAACGTCTTACTTGTCTATATACCCCCTCTACAACCAGACGTCCATCTCAAAATAGAGTGGTAGATATAGAGCAACAAAGTATTTTCCTGTGTTCATTACGGAACTCTACTGTGTGTTTATCCTTTTATTATGATAGGTGTGTTTTCATTTTTTAAGTTAAGTTTTAAGTTAGGGGCAGAAGTTTCCAGTAACTTCTGAGTTCAGGTCAGTCTTTCTACATAATGTGATCCTGTCAAAGTTGTTACACAAATGAGGTAACGACCAACACATGCTTTCAACCACATGGAACTAAGTACAGTAGAGTCGGTCTATAACGAATCGGCTTAAAACGAATTCAGTGCTATAAAGAAGAGGAATAAAACCCCCAAAAAGAATTACTATTTATCTATTTATGTAGTAAATTCTAATCCGTAAAACGAAGGATGCTTATAACAAAGTGAAAAGTCAATCCCCTTTGACTTCTTTAAAGACCAACTCCACTGTACTATGATAGCTAGATTGTACGGGCCTTCTGTATACATGTACATTTATTTTATTTGGAGACTATGTAACAATTGAAATGGTCTGATGAAATTATTCACTCATCAGTTAGTAATTACGGGGAGCTTAATTAAGACTTTTCCAATTTTTACAGTTTAATAGTATTGTATGCTGCGATACTAGATGAATTTGTTTAGAGGTTTATAGGAAGAGAGAATGGTAGACTCCAGATGAGAAACGGAGGTTAAGTTTCAATAATTGGCTTTACACATTTGAAACCTCATTGTATTAAATTAAGCCATTTGCATATGTCAACGTTTCTGAATCAAGAATTAGCTAACCTTGCTTAGACCGCCCTCCACGAAAGAGTAAAACACAATAAACCAAATCAAACTTACTATCACTACATACTTTTTTTCATAATCACCATCAAGGCAACCATTTTTTGTATACCTCCCCCTACCTTTGTGATCTGAAAGACACCGACATATTTTGATAAAAGAAATAATTATATATTAACACTATCTTTTTTTTATTTTCACAGCCCAAGTCAGCCAGACAGTATACAGCAGAGGATTACGAGGCACTCAAGGAAGAACTGCGCCAAAGACAACGTGCTCTGAAATCCTTACTACTCAGACCTCAGTCAGCATTTATGTAGAACATTCTAAGCATACCAATACTCAAGCTAGCAAGCGCTTTATAAACCCAGATGTCAAACCACACAACATACAACGAATATATGTAGGATTACAAAGCCAGGGATTTGATATGTAATCAGTTTCTAAATTACATTCACCAGTGCACAACTGTCCATATACTATATGCTTTTTTAAAAAAATATCTTCAATACTTAAATACTCTATAACTAGCGAAGTTCCATTATGAAACAGAATAAAGAGGTATATTCACATAGCAAATACTGTTTGTTTTTCTATAAACAACCCCTGTAACAATGGGCATGAGGGAGAGGTTAGACAGTCGAGCATGCATTGCTTTCAAATCAATCCTTCTTGTGTGTATATGTGGTTCCAATCCAATATCTAGATATTCGTTTCACTCTTGCATATGCAGCACACAACAACCTTTATGTCATGTTTTTT
>JACSZP010059664.1:0-17515 GCA_016161895.1 Pinna nobilis | reverse complement strand
GGTATTCTGTCTAGGTAGGTCCCATTGTATTTTTAGCTATTTCTGTGACTACTTTTGTAGTCTGTCTAGGTTGGTCCCATTGTATTTTAAG
Source organism: Pinna nobilis (assembly GCA_016161895.1). Classification (NCBI taxonomy): domain Eukaryota; kingdom Metazoa; phylum Mollusca; class Bivalvia; order Pterioida; family Pinnidae; genus Pinna; species Pinna nobilis. Next base: position 17,424 of record JACSZP010059664.1, on the reverse strand, counting down.
CTATTTCTGTGACCACTTTGGTAGTCTGTCTAGGTAGGTCCCATTGTATTTTTAGCTATTTCTGTGACCACTTTGGTATTCTGTCTAGGTAGGTCCCATTGTATTTTTAGCTATTTCTGTGACCACTTTTGTAGTCTGTCAGAAACAGAAACATTGAAATCATTGGGTTTGTTGCACTGCATTTTAAGCTATTTCTGTGACCACTTGGGTATTCTGTCTAGGTAGGTCCCATTGTATTTTTAGCTATTTCTGTGACCACTTTTGTAGTCTGTCTAGGTTGGTCCCATTGTATTTTAAGCTATTTCTGTGACCACTTTGGTAGTCTGTCTAGGTAGGTCCCATTGTATTTTTAGCTATTTCTGTGACCACTTTGGTATTCTGTCTAGGTAGGTCCCATTGTATTTTAAGCTATTTCTGTAACCACTTTGGTAGTCTTTCTAGGTATTTCCCATTGTATTTGAAGCTATTTCTGTGACCACTTTGGTGGTCTGTCTAGGTAGGTTGCACTGCATTTTAAGCTATTTCTGTGACCACTTTGGTGGATCGTTATGGCAGGCTCTACTCCACTGTATTTTGTATTAATACCTTTGTCTTATATCGTAGGATGAGGAACATGATTACCTTTTCTGCATTAGTGAGGAGGAGAAGGAGGATACTAAGGACATACAAACACTGGAAAATTCTGGTGACGAGAGTGACTCTCCTTGTAGTTTAGATCATAATCATGGAGTAGATAACATTAACTTGAATGCTCTATCATTTGAAAAAAAGGATTATGAAAGAAAGATGGAAAGTCAGGTGACCAGTGCATTTGAAAAAAGTCCCATGAACTCTGTCACAACAGAGGATTGTATTCAAGGAGGCGAATCTAGAGAAAATGAATGTAATATGGTGTGTGACCTTGAACTTCAGCAGAAGTGTGATGGCGACTTCTCATCAGTGGAATATGAGTCTGATTATTCCAAGTCAAGTGACATCACACCTAGCGATCAAAGAAGCAGTGAAGAAGCTGCAAGTTCTCTGAAGGAATCGGGCTCTTCATCGTCAAAAAGTTCCCAAGAGGAAAGTAACGAATCGAAAGATTCCACAAAAGGTTCTGATTCGCCCAGTAGTTTGACAGAGGATGTTCAAAAGGAGTCATTTGACAGCTTTTTTGTACCGTTACCTGTTAAATTTTTAAACAGGAATAAAGCAAAAGTGCCGTGGCTCTTGGACACGGAAATGAACAACCTTATTGAGATGAAGTATCAGATAGATTCCAATTCGCTGCAGTCTCGTTTGTCTGACGACGAACGTCACATGAAAGGCATGTTGCAGCCCGACCTTGTAAAAGAGCAGTTCAAACTGATGATGGAAGAGAAAGGTCAGATACTGCAGAGAGGTGTGTCCGATCAGTCCGGTAGAAAATGTCAGTCTCGAGAACAAGAACTGGGCGCTACTGCCACTGATAAGGACGATGGCTTCTTTGAAGGACTTTTTGTGAATTTGTTTGATGAGGAATTACTGAAGAACAGTGCAGAAAGCAAAGTGTCTGATGCAAGTGATATGATGTTGTGTTTAGATGATGTTGACTGAGTTGTACTCTTTCCGTATAAAATTTTGTTTTTTAAATTTTCAGCCATTCATGTCATTATGTCTTAGTTTTTTTCTTACTATGTAAGTATATGCAGAATGGATTTTCTTCATTAAGAGTACATAGATGTTATTGAAATCACATTCACCTGAAGAGGAGATTAATTTTTTTCTGAGATGTAGTTTATTATTACATTTGAGCAGTAACGATGAGAATTTTTCCATTATTGTAGTTACTGTGAAGTTGAGTTTATATGTCCAGTTGTTGGCGTTATTAGGCGACAGCTTTTGTACAGTAATCAAGCCTTCACTTTTTAATCCACACTGACACTAAGCACTTATCATGTTAAGATAATTTTACAATGATGCACTATTACAGTTACCATACTCTGTTTTCTCTACAACTGTACAAGGATAGAGCGCATAACGGTTATTTCTCGAAAAACACTACTAATACCCAAAACAGCTTTTAAATAGCTTTATCTCAAGGCTCAGCTAACTGTTTACCAATGCAGTTGATGTAATACTATTCGCAGAAATTTGAAATACCACTTTGGTAATTGTTGCATGAAAAAACAGAATACGTGTCTGTGCAAATAGACTTTGCAACATATTGATTCTGATGTTAAATTATGATTTTTCAGTTTTATAGCCCTGAAAAAGAAAACGAATACTACATATAAGCAAGTGAAAGTGAGATGCATTAATGTTTTTAGTTTTTTTTTTTACCAAAAAATTGCAGGAACTGCAAGTTTGGCTTTGGCACTTTGCAGTGATGAATATATTTGTCATACACATTCAGCATACGATAGCTTCATGACGTTGGTATACCTCATACACACTGAAGTGGTTAATATGCACATTAGAACACAAGCCTAGTACAGATATATGCAAATACAGTGAAGCCTCATTAATCCGGACACCTTTCGTTCCCAAGCAAATCGTCCGGATAAATGAATCATCCGGATAATTGAAACATGATACACATCATTATGTGATCGGCAATCTGAAAATTTTGTTCTCTTGAAATATTGTCCGGAAGGTGAAGCATCCGGATTCTTGGCGTCCGGATTAATGAGGCTTGACTGTATATGTATAAATATTGATTTGCCAAAAAGAAGTTTAAGATTTGATGTACAGAGGGGAATCCATACACTTTCGTTCCCAAGCAAATTGTCCTGATGAAATACAAAATACTGCTTCTAGATTAAAAGACATACATATCATAGTAGCCAATGAAAATTGAGAAATTTTGTTTGGCATGTGAAGCATCTGGATTGTTGCTACAGGATACAGCGTTCTCCCCAAACCCTTATAGCATGGTGGTACCGCCATGCTATTACAATTTACCACCACGCTATCTGCATTACCCCCACTCTATTTTCTTTTCCGACCACCCTATTTCTGTCACATAACTGGGAACTATTGACCAAATTAGAGCAGTTCACAGATTAACGTATATATCATTGTTACCTTGCTCAACTGAGCCAAAAGCTGAAGTCGGCTATCGCCATAATGCGCCACTCATCTCTCGGTCATTTGTAAACTTTTTCACATCTCTGACTTTTTCAGAACCACTGCTGCGTTTGCTGAAACTTTGCAGGGTTGACACATTCATAGTCCCCTACAAGTGTTGTTGTTTTTCAGTTGGATTTTTTTCCTTTAATTTTAATCTTTTTGATCAAAGAATTATTTACAGTATGATGATCTATACTTACAATTTTATAATGATTAGTACACAAATTATACATGTAGGGAAAAAAAGGTAAATGAAATGATAGGGTTAGGAGTCGTCTTCTTTCTTAACCCTTTCAACCCTACAGACTGAAATAGACTGGTCCAAACAATGGAATAGAGCATACCATTCTGATACTTAGGGTTTAAAAGGTTAAACAAAAGCATAAAATAGGTAGAATACTATTCACCAGTATTCATTTTTAGATGAGCACACACAGAAACAGATTATTTGCAGTAGGTCAGCAGTATTTACCTGTATCCATGGTAACTCGTACACTAGTAAGGTCAGGACTGGGCATCATAAAACTTAAGAATTTACTGAAGTCTGAGAATTTTCTCAACTCCAGCTCATTCTGAATTGTGATTGGCTGAGAAGCCGGGTACGAGAAAATTCTCAGACAAGTAATTTCTCGAGTTATTTGGTGCAAAGTCCTTTACATGCCTCTCTCTAAACTAAGAGTCTGTTTCCTTAGACCAATATATCACAGTCTGTTGATTTGAAGATTATATTTGTATACTTAAGAAAAGAAAATCTTTAATCTGATATAATCTGTATACCCACCCTCTTGCCCTTGCAGCCACAAATTTTGCTCATTTCAACAATTTTTCTTTTCAAACATCATTGGTTAAAGGCATAAAAATTTAACTCAATCAGATAGAATTTTCTTTATTTTGATGAATGAATTTGTTTTTCAAAGTGCAATGAGTTTCCTCCCCGGAGGGATATTTTCTATTACAAATTTTTGTCGTACATTTCTTAGTAATGTTAATAAATTCTAACTCCAGCTTATTCTGAATTGTGATTGGCTGAGAAGCCGGGTACGAGTAAGATTTTTTCTTGTCCTCAGTTTTTGTTGTTGTATTACTGTCTATTTGTAAGTAGTATTTTTTAAACCTCCCTTGAAAGTCCCTAGTCTGTACATGTATTGATAATAGGTTTTAGGGTATGAATTTGTTAATCTGTGATCATGGATTAAAGTAATCCCTAAGAGTTTTTATGTTCTCTATACTTGTATCATCTGGTTCCTGTTCCATGATTCTATCAGTTCTACTTACATAATATATATATATCCTTCTGTAGGACATGGATGCTCATCATTTCCTTAAAAAATCACAAACTCCAATCTGCACCATGGCAGTATTAATTACACTTCCATATTTTGAGACATCCCAATTTCATAGGAAGTGCAGATAATGTATTGAATTTTCATAATGTCCTAATCTGCATATTTCGTGATTTTAAATTTATTAACGATCTAGTGATTGCTCTCTTTTCTTCAAATGAACTTTTAATGGTACTGGAATTAAGGAACACATTGTGCACCAATATCATCTAACTTTTAAAATTGCAGGTTTTGTACCCTACACATTTTAGACTAATCAAATTTGGTCTTTTTCAGTGGTTTCTCGCCCAGAATAAATAAATAATCTTTTGTGTAGAGGATATTTGTGATGCAGCAAGGTGGATTTCATTTATAAAACATTTCATTATTATTGTGTCGAAATATGGAGGACACCTTTTTAGAATTCCTTTTTTTATGCCACCATCCTAGTGATGGTGAGCTTATCTTACATATTGTATAACCTTTTGTCCATGGTCCATTGTCAATCCTTAAATAATTCTTGTTATTGCTATTTATCAGAAAATGCAGAAGAGATCTTTCTCAAACTTCACATGGAGGTTTCCCAAGGGGTCTAGTTTGCATAACATATTTTGGGACTGATCTGAAAGAGAAGATGAAGTCCTTATGTTGAAATTATGTTTAATAAAATGAATCCTGTTATTGCCAATTCTATACCAAAGGTTTCTTCCTCAAATTTTGTGTGGATGTTTCCTTGGAGTTTTGTTTTTTACATGACACATTTTACAACCCATTAGTAAAACAAATGAGGGGCCTGAAAAGGGAAAAGAAAAATGATATTTTTTAATATATCAGAAACTATGAGATTATCATTGTATGGCTATGATACATATTTTTAGAGAGTGATGAGTTCTAGCATCTTTGAAAGTTTCGAGGTCACTGTATTAAAAGCCAATGTCCCTTAAATTAAAATTTTTGGAAGCCAAATATTTCAGAAACTGTTGGATTTTCAATATATATATGTAGTGAATGAAAATAGGAGTAAGTTATCACATAAAGTACTGAATACTGAAGAATAAAATAGTATTTACATTTGGGAAATTTAGATTTTGAAATAGAAAGTCTAAGAAAAAGATACATCAATACATTTAGAGATCTGAGAGAAAGAAGAGAATAATAGAATCTATCTCCATTGCCTGGTGATGATAGAGAAATCCACTAACCTGAGTGTCAAGTTAACTTTGTCCATGTTGAGGCTTGCCAAGAAATGGACCAGTTCTTGGTCATCACCGGGCAGTAGAGATTGATTATTTTTCTCCCATATATCAATCTTTATCAGAGAGTTGATCTGTTTTAAAACTAGTGTAGTATTAGTTCATAGTAAGATTTAGAGTCTCCCATGAAATTGAAAAATCTCCCCCATGAAAAATTGTCAAGGTTGGCAAGTCTGTCATCTCTTGTTGAGAACAAATTAGCTTTTTTTTCAAGAGATATATAAGATAGTCATGTCTTAAGTGAGATTCTGAGTATATTACTTTTTTCACTCTATTGTTGGTCAAGGTGCTGAAAGAGTGGACCTTGGAGTGAAATGTTTAAACAAGAAGTTTTGTTCCCCAGCACAGGATACTAGCGTTAAAATGGATATTTTAGCAATTAATTATGCATATATTTTCCCATCATACAGTATTTATCATTAATTAACTCTAATTGTACAGCAAACGTGGTCTTATTTAAAAGATTTAAACTCAACGTATCTAAGGCATAAGTAAATGTCATTTTTCACAGAATAACTTATTGATATTTTGTATGCATCATGTTGTGAATTTGTTATAAAGATGTTAAAATGTTTGTTTCATGTACGAAACGTTTTAAAATTGTTGTTAATAAAGCATTTAAATATCAAAGTTATCATTTTCAAAATGTATGACTCCAAAGCTGTTGCATAAATCACAGCAGATGTGGGACCTTCTTCTCGAGTCATGGGAGTATTCCGCATATTATTGACGCAATTTATAATTGTTACGCAATTGATTGTGACGTCATAATCAAACAAATGTTTGACAGGTCATTTAATTGTGATGTCATATTAGAAAGTTTGCCAAAACCTACCGTGTCTGGCATTCGGCGATAGGTCAGTTTTGGAGTTTATAGAACGTTTACGCAAAGTTTATGGAATATTAGCAGAAGATTGTATTCACAAAGTCGGAAAATTCATTATCTTTGATCGATATTTTCTAGAAAGTTATGGACGGGGAATGATTTGCACTCTTATCGAATGCGAATTTTGCGACACAGAACAATTCCGCGCCATAAACATACAGATGTGGCCAATTTACGGATATATTGTAAATGAGGTCTCGGGAAGAGGTTCCTCTACATATGGTGTTGTATATGTCGACCATGATGTAGTACAATGATCTAATCGATGGCGACTGCTGGTGTAAGGAAACACTTCACATACGAGCAAAAATTGAAAGAATTTTGTCTTCAAAACACATTGAGAATATCCATGTCCTGAAATGGCAAAAACTTTCTCTTTTTTTTGGTGCTCAGAATTTTGGCTCAAGATAGCCAGTTTAGACGTGGATGCTAATTGTGGGATTCTGTTAGCGTGTGTGTTATTATTATCCATGAAGGGAAGTGTTATTTCTCGGACTTTCTTGTCCGTGAGCCTTTTCATCATAGCACATTTTATTCTTTTCTTTTCTTTTTTTTCTTCCTTTCTTTATTCATTTATTGCAATTTATCAAATCAAGGTTTACAATATACATAAAGTTCAAGACGGTAGATATATATCGGTGAAAAATAAATGATTTTCCTGTAGGCTTCCAAACATAGGATAGAGAGAACAAAGCAGTGGTATTTCAGTACAGGTTATATTATCCGTTATGTGCGCTCGTGCATAAGGGATTAGAGAAGTGCGGATTGCTTAACAATTTAGTGCGTGGTACCTGAATCTGTTTACGTGTAGATTTTGAAAGCTTTGGATTTGTGAAGAGTGTATTGGACACGTCAATTTTGTCCCGGCCCAGTAAGTTGGAGATAAGTATTATTTTCCATATATAGAGAGAGTATAAAATGAGCAATTACCCGGCGTAAATTGTCCTGAAATTTGTTGTTTTCTGATATGTTCACTGGCAAAAACTTATTGGTTTATGCAACTGCAAAGCACAGGACACACTTAATAAATCTATTTACATGTATCTCTACAATACTGTAGAAGACATTGTTATTTATACATGTATTGTGACCGAGTGGTTAGCGTGTTCGGCTGCCAATCGCAATATTCGGGTTCGAGCCGCGTCAGCGACACTCCGCGGTTGGCCGTCCCTGTCCTTTGGATGAGACAGTAAAACCCAAGGTCTCGTGTCACAGTACGTGTTGGCACGTTAAAGAACCCTCCCTGCTCTACGGCCAGCAGTGCCGAGCATAGGCAAAATTTGTAGCCCTTCACCGGCACGCGATGACGTCTCCATATGAGTGAAATATTCTTGAGTGGGACGTTAAACAACAATACAATACAATATACATGTATTTATTGTCCCATTTGAGAATCTTTGACTCTCATGGTGACGTCGTCAAATGCTTGGTATGACCTATGCTCGGTACACCGTACCATCCTGTAGTAAAGTGTCTTTTACATGCCTACACCTATTGTGACATCGGGTGTGCATATAATGCTACCGTAGGCCTAAGTCATTCTTTAACCCAAACCAGAGGTTTTTATGTATCGTGTCAGTGCCCGTGTAACAATTACCATCTTGGTGTTGAGTTCAACACAAGGAGCCATTCTGAGGCTATGTAAGCACCCCTAGTGTGTGACAAGGGCTTAACGTTGCCACACCGCACGGTGAATTACGTCAACCGAACAGATTATGTCAACATATTATTAATGTAGTAAGATTCATAAAACCATTGCTAAATGGGATATTTTTAAACTGAGTATCGTGCATATCGTAATTAAACAAATTATGGTTAAAATAATTGAACATATGCAATCCCAAATCCCACATCCAATCTCAAATTGAAGAAAAACAGCGCGAAAATCGATAATATAAGAGTTAGTCAGTACATGTCTTGAGTGCAAAAATAGAGGTGTTTTTCAGGAAGGGCAATTTTATCAAAACAGAACATTTTGTTTGTTGACTTTGAATATTCAAGCTGAAAGTGGCGTAAAATGATATTAACTTAACTTGAATATTCAATCTAGACAACTGCCATTCTCATTTTTTTGGGATCCATGATAGAGCGCGAGTGTTCGGACCGGATGTTCGTCGGGTAAGTGTTTACTTTTCCTTCTGATGAGACGGCAAAGACCGAGATCCCGGGTCACAATAGAGGTCTGCACGTGAACCCATTACTGCTCAATGGCCAAGCAAAGGTCAAATTTGTACCCCTTGACCGACAAACGGTGATGTCTCCATATCGGTTAGTGATATCGGTAACCGCGGAGTGGCGCTGCGGTAATCGAACCCCGGACCCTTCGATTCGAAGTCGAACACGCTAACCACTCCGTCACGGAGGCCCCTCTCCATATCGGTGAAAGGTTGTTTAGTGAACTGAACTGCTAAGTCTACGTAGTCTATGGAGTAATTACTAAATTGAAAATTAGTAATTCGAAATTCGCCTCCAATTGTTTCCATTATTTTCATGAATCAATCTACATGTAGCATGTTCATTGACTTGAAAATTCATTCCACTCCAATCATCACGAATAGGACCTTATTTTCGCGATTTCCTCTTTAATCGCCAGGATTGATAGGCCGGATGACCTGGTTGGCCGTTTCGGTATATAGGTGGTGCAGATAACGACGATTATATTCTGTTTGTCGTTCACCTATCCCGCTCACGACTATTTCTGTATTCGAAATATAGATAACACGAGAGGTGGAGCGCGTAGAACTGGAGTTGCACATCCTTCCGGAACACCTGAACTCCTCCCCGGTTTTAGTGGTGTTCGCGTTATTCTAATCTTAGTTTTATGTCTTGTTGTGTAGATTAATGTTTGTATTATTGTCTCCCTTTTGTTCTGACCATGGTGTAGTCGGCAGTGCGATTTTTTAAATTTTGAATACTCTGGCATCTTCAACTCGCATTTTGTATAGTTGTGATAAAGATTTGTTGTAAAGTGTCTTATAATGTCATGTTAGAATGTCAAGTTAGAGATTCATTTTCGGATGTAAGCGTTTGTGCGTAATTATACTAAAATGAATATCCCGCAAAAACTAACGGTTTACAATATACCTTGATTTCTTGGATAGAGGTTTGCTGCTGACAAAGAAGTTGCTCAACCAAGGGTTCTTAATAGTTAAATTGAAGTCATCACTTCGAAAGTTCTACGGTCGCCAACATGACTTGGTGGATCGATATGGTCAATCTGTAAAATCGATGACGAAGGATATGTTCCCCTTGTCGCATACCTAAGCACGTCCCACCTTTTTTTGTTTATTACTATCACCCATTGTGACTTATTCCCGTATTTGTTATGTGACATGGCGTGCCATCATTGCCTGGTTGATTAATATGATAAATCTCTAAATAACAGATGAGAGATATGTCCCCTTGTTACATACCTAATCCCGACCCCCCCCCCCCCTTTTCTCGTTAATGACCATCACCGATTGTGACATTCTTGTATTCGAAAATTTGTGACACGACGGGTGCCGCGCGTGGAGCAGGAGTTGCTTACCCTCCCGGAGCACCTGAACTCACTCCGGTTGGGGTTTCGTGTTACTTTATTTTTCGGTTTTACACGTCCTGTTGTGTTGATAGCTGTTTCTGTTGTCTCTTTTTTTTCATTTGGGCATGCTTTCGTCTGCCTTTAAATTTTAGAATGATCGATAACCCCCTTGGTATCTTATTCTGTAAACCTTTTTTTATCTTCACCTGGAGATTGACAGTGAAGGACGTTTGAGAGCAAAACTTTACAACAAAAGAGATGACTTCGATTTCCCTATTGTTAACTTTCCATTTTTAAGCAGCAATATTCCAGCAGCACTTGCATATGGAGTATACATCTTTCAGTTGATTCGAAATTCTAGAGCACACGCTTCCTATCAGGATTCCCTTGACAGAGGGCTGCTGCTGACAAAGAAGTTACTTAATCAAGGGTTCCTAGTGGTTAAATTGAAGTCATTACTTTTCATTTATTCTTATGGTTACCATCATGACCTGGTTGACCGCTATGGTATATAGGTAAAAAAGCTGACGAGGAATATGTTTCCCTTGTCACATACCTAATCCCGTACCTTTTCTCGTTTATGACCGTCGCCGATTGCGACTTATTCCCGTTTTGGACAATATGTGACACTACGGATGCAGCGCGCGGAGCAGGAGCGGGAGTTGTTTACCCTTCCGGAGCACCTGAACTCATCCCCGATATTTGGTGGGGTTTGTCTTACTATATATTTGGTTTGTATATTTCTTGTTTTGTTGTTTGTGCTACTGCCTCTATGTTTTGGTCATGATTTTGTTTGCTTTTGGATTATTGCATTTTGATTGCCACCTTGATATCTTCAACTGTCACCTTTTTATCTTACAGGCAAGATGTAAGATGATGTACAAGTGTATTAAATAATACAAAATGTAAATAAAATACTGTGCCGTTGCGCGTAGGGCCGGTTTTATTATTTCATGTTTTTACGCCTGAAAGAAGCTGAATTTGAATGACGGTCATTAGTTCGTAGCAAGTGAGGAAAACAAAGTTAATTTAAATTTCGTTCATTTTTTACACATCAGATAAAAAGAGGAAGTCCAATACCTCTTTCTATTTCGAACACACCGGGTAATCTAAACCTGTTATTTCATGCGATGACGAAATTTATATTGAATACGAATTTTCCGTGGAAATAAAACACCACCTTCTAGTCAAATCGACTTGGTTCTGTCCTTTCTGATATATCTTATTTTACAAAATAAAATATTCAACATGACTACTTTCAATGATTTATCAGATATATCAGAAAGGATAATTCGATGTTTGGTGAAGCTGGCAAAACGTAAAACACTCCAATGCTTGTTTTGTACTAAAATTTGCGGTATGGTAATAACTTATTCTCTTAAATTGTTAATTTGAGCGTATGACTGTACAATATACAGTAATTAATAGAAAAGAAACACTGAAACTGACAACAAATCAAATCAATATCAATTTTCGCACGTGCAAGTTACTGGTTGATGGTCCCAGAAAAAAAAAACAACATCTCGCGAGAATGAAATAAATTATAATTTTACGTTTATCACAAAAATGGATTTCTTCACTTAACAAGGCATTTTTAATACAAAAATAAAACTTATAATCTGTTGTTTGTGTCCACTGTCATACTTATAGTGCGAATATTCGATGATTCCCTGAAGATCTCGCTGCTATCGTAATCACGGGAGTTGAACATTGTTTGCCGACGAGATTTCTCAACTTGCCTAAAGCGGCAAATACAAACTTTCTTCAGAGCCTGTCGGAATCGACTGCCACTTAAACAATACAGGTAAAAATTAGCACACCTGTTGACGTAAAGTAGATTAAATGAGATTGATGAAATAAGTTCCTTAATGGATAACTCGTACTCCGAACCCGATAAAATATCTATATTGGAAATAAGCGTCGTGTAAATAGAATATGGTAGAATACAGATGATTACTGTAAATGAATCAATGAGCAGCATGACAGCGATTTGTCGTCTGCGCGATTGTGATTTCCGGTTTTGTTTTTTCAGTCTGTTGGAGTCCGTACTTTGTGACAAAGTTGTTCCGTTTTCCGTTTTTTTGCTGTAGGATTTCATTTCTTGTCTTTTCCTCAGTTTATCTGAAAGTTTGATATGACGTATGATGATGGCGTTGCTAACCATGATAATAATGAAGGAGACAACAAGGAAAATGTTATGAATCCAAGGCCACACATACTTCCAGAAATGTTGCAGTTCTTCTGTATCCATGTACACATAGCACAAACGATCGGCATCATGGGACTCATAAATGTCGGATGTAAATAGGAAGTTCACGTTCTTCACACAAACAATCAATGTCAAAACAATTGTCGTGGTACGTGCACGTTTGACCGTACACCACGAGGAAGCTCTGAGTGGGAATATTATGGCCAACCCTCTCTCGAGCGTCATGGCGGCCGTCAGAACAACTCCGATGTCACTTGTTGTCCAACCAAAGAAATTGAAAATCTTACACATATAGTGAGAATTTTCCTCTCTGTAGATTGTCCAGGGAAAATTGACGTGCAACCAATCAACCGTTAGCAAAACTACAATACTGAAAGTGTCGATGATTGCATTTACACACATGTAGAAAGACGTCGAAATATTCCGGAAGTACACAGTGCGCATGACCATAACAACCAGGACATTGCAGATACTGCCAGTGATGATCATCACAGGTGGGAAGTATAGGTTAAATCCGTCCAGGAATATATCTATAGAATTCTTCACGTACACAGATTCATTTAGTGTTGTAGTTGTAATATTTTCATACAAAACGGAAGACATGCTTGATTAAACGATGGAGTTACCGCTCAGATTGGGCCTTTAAAGGATTCTGTCATACAATTCAGTCCCGAATTCAGTCAATAATTGAAAAATCATGGCGTACTACAGTATGTCCATTCCGATAAAGGGAATCCGCCGTCCTGTTGTTTTCTGAAAATATAATAATAAACGTTTTCAAGTATATTTCTAGGTGCATGTATGAAAGGGCTGTTAAATAAAAAATTGCGTTTCTGTTGACCATTTAACCTTTCTTCAAAAGTTTACGACTTGTTTCCGAATTCTATGCTTTTGTACATCCTTTGTCAAATTGTCATCGTGTAACACAGAATCTAAGCAATAAATATAGTTAACAAACCCTCTTTCTACAAATCCAGCATAGGTACATTTCGCGATCAATGAATTAATATAAATTGATACACAAGATAATTACAGCACGTTGAAGTTGATACATATGTGGCACATGTACAAATGCACTTTGTACCGGGTATATAAAATACCACACATACATGTGTGCGAAAAAATAAATCAGAAGAATTACAAAATATTGTGTATTTCAATGGCCAAATGTTATCACGTTTGTAGCAATTTACTTAAATACATGCATTACAATCGTGAAAATTGTTTAAGAATTTCTCAATTGAATAAATTTGTTTATTTTTTTTTCGCACAGTGAAAATAATACAAGCATTCACTCACTATATTTTTATTCAGCCAACTAGAAACACTTCTCAAAATATTGGAATGTAATGAATAGACTGAAAATGCAATGAATTGAATATTAGTCCGTTCTTGGTGAAAAAACTGTTTTTCTATTTTCACGCGCGGCAAATACATATAAAGCTCTCATTGTGGTTCAGGATAAGAAAAATATACACGTGTATTTCCTCAATAAACAACATTTATTCTGTATTTTATTAATATCTATGTTAATACCTTCAATTCTCAGTATTTTTTAGTTTTAGTCTTTGAACAAGTTTAAAAGCCCTACTTAGGTGGCAAAAAAAGGGTTTCATAAGCAAAGTAACGAAACTGTTGTAAAAGAAATACATGTATCTTTATAATGAATTCGAAATCGTCCTCAACATGCATCTTTTCTTGAAATCTTGTTTATTTTTTTAAAAAGATATTTTGTCTTTTTTTTTTACCTGTGAACAAGGTCTTGTATCCCAAGACACAACAGTTAAAGTTAGAACATGACACTTGTATCCCAAGACACAACCGTCTTCATGTAGGCACTTAGCCAACTTTAAGCGCACATTATTGTCTTTGATTAATGCAATTTATTGAGCGTGATGTCAACTATGCTAGCAAGCTCCGCGACCGAACATTTTGACATATTGATAAAATCTCCCCGAAGCAAGAACGGAAGCATATGTAATGCGTAAGGAAAAATTTAAGACGTATCAGGGATATTCGAAAAGGTTGTCTCTGCAAATGGTTGCGCTAAATAATATTATCCAAAATCCTTGGGAGGTGATCCCCATTTTGTTTAAGGGTTTTCGCATCGACCATAAAACTTCTGGGTGACGATTTCAAGCGTTTAACAACACATCTTATTGCGAGTAGTTTATTGTCAAGTCTGCAGCTGCTAGCCCTCCTGAATAAACCAAACACAGAAGGGAATGAGAGAGATTAATTGTCTCTAGAAAGACATGAGTTGTTTGTTTTGTTGTTTTGTACCACCTTGGACATTAATTCAGTGATATAATTAAGCATCATGAACATAAAGCTGTACAAATATCAGCAAATGTGAAATATGTATTCAGCAATACATTATCATGTGGGTATCACCAATACTGTATACATGAGGCCGTCGTTGATCAGTGGTGAGTGTTTTCAACTTCTGACCGAGAGGTAATGGGTTCGAATCCACGCCGCACAGCAGTTGGTTGTCCTTCTAGTTGTTTCGGATGCAACAGTAAAAAACTATGGCCCCGTGTCACACTAGGTCTCGGTACCTTAAAGAACCCTTCTGCTCTTCACAACTCGACCATACATGCCAAGCATAGGCCAAATTTGTCGACCTTCACCGGCACCGGACGTCGTCTCCATATAACATAAAACTCAGATGGGATTAGGAGTCATGTAGGAGTATGCATCCCCTGTCGCCCGGTCACATCCGCCATGAGCCCTATATACATGTATATCGATCTGGTAAACAGGGTAATCCGTAGTTAAAATTCGGGGCCTCCGTCGCCGAGTGGTTAGCGTGTTCGACTTCGAATCGGAGGGTCCGGGTTTCGAATCCGCGTAGCGTCACTCCGCGGTTGGCCGTTCCTGTCTTTCGGATGAGACAGTAAAAACCGATGTCCCGTGTCACAGTAGGTGTTGGCACGTTAAAGAACCCTCCCTACTCTACGGCCAGCAGTGCCGAGCGTAGGCAAAAT
Organism: Pinna nobilis; assembly: GCA_016161895.1. NCBI lineage: Eukaryota > Metazoa > Mollusca > Bivalvia > Pterioida > Pinnidae > Pinna > Pinna nobilis. The sequence goes on along the minus strand of JACSZP010059664.1, from coordinate 2,154 downwards.
TTGTCGCCCTTCACCGGCTCTCCATATGAGTGAAATATTCTTGAGCGGGACGTTAAACAACAACATTACAACAACAGCAGTTAAAATCCAAAATCAGTGTGTGAAGATGGTATCACGTGGTACAAGAAGTAGTTTCATTTCTTACGTCTGTGTTTTGCTTGTATTCATCGGATTTCTATACATGTCCATATATTTCCTCATGGGCGAATGGTGGCTAGGTATTTAATATTTCTTTTAAGTCAAAGCATGCATCTGTAATGAATACGTATTTTTTCTAATTTGTTTCTAACAAAGTTTGTCATATGTAAAAGATAGATAAAACCTATGTCATTGTCATTTGACAGCAAGATTTTAAAAATAACCACACCAACTCATAAATCTCTTTTTATCATATTTTTGTGAATTTTGTGCTTACCAAAAACTAGTACGTATATAAACTTTAAATGTATATATGTGACAAATAAGGTGGAAATTCAGATAGTGAGATTTACGAGACCGATGAACATTGGACGAACAAGAACAACTGAAAAGGTAGAGAAGGGATCAGGTATCACAAACGATTAAATATCATAAAACGAATGTATATTAACAATGCTTGTGTAATGAATCTATGTGACCTAAGAAAAGTAGAAAAAATAAAATCACCTACAGAGTCGGAATTAAGTTTGTCAAACCGTATTTATATAATGTCGATTCAACAAATTTAAGAAAATTAAAAAAAAATAAAAAAAAAACACAACTTCGTATCCATGTTTTAATTAGTCAAATGATAACATAAATGTTTCACCAGTATGAATGGCAAGAATAAATCAAAAACAATAAATTGAAATATAATTAAATTAATGGAAAAGTTCAATAACTTCATTTGAAATAAAAATGTTGAAACACAAAGTGAAATATAAGAGAAACAGGTGCAAAACTGTTGTTGTTCTGTTAGACAATTGGATGCTTTCAGGGGATTTAAATACAAACTGTACTATATACCACTTTTTCATTTTCACCTTCAACTTGAAATTAATTTAACAAAAAATTACCAGTTGCAATGCTAGTTTTACATTTGAATTGTCACTGGAATAGACATCCAAGGGAATATGCAAAGCAATAACGTTTTCTTTTTTTCGTCCAGTTGATTGGAAACATGGCAATTTGGTAATAATTAACGTCATCAATGTTATCAGTTTCTGATCGCACGGCCGGAAACGGAAATAACATTTTCTTGATTGGCACACAAGGAATTGCATTTCACGTCCACGGAACTGTCCTCGAAATTAATGAATATTAAAGGATGTTGTTTTAGTTTTTTATGCGTGTGTTGGTGTGGCATTTATTCATTAAAATTATGCAATGTCGGAGAGTTAAAGGCTTAATGTAACAAAAAGTAGAGATTCTCCGATAATAAGGAGAAATTGCGTTGTTGTGCGTTTTTTAAAAAATATTATCACTCATATTGAAATGCCCTGATGTGGTGCTGTTCAAGGTCTTTAATCTGTATACTATGCTCCATTGACTTTCGGGCATGGCTTTCGACTTAACAGATTCTGACATAACCGGACGGAAATAAACATGGGGGTAAGACCATATGGTTTTATCTACGTGAAAGATTTAAAAATTAAACGAATATTACTCGTAATGTGTAGTCTGAATATAAGTCTAACAAATCAACTTCATACTGAAGCATCACATGCCATACCATATTTGAACCCCAACCCTAAAGAAGGCTTCATGGTGGTTTGATGTCTGGGCTTTGCACACTGTCATTCTGTGTTCTAAAGAATGAATCACGTGATTACCTACGTCACATGTACCGTTTCCTCCATAAGCGGCAGACATTTTCTTTCGCGATTCTGTTGATGCGCATAGGAAATTATTTTCCGACCCAAGTTCACATTTTAGGTCACATGAATATCCTCTGCACTATTGTGCGGGAAGCAAGTATTATTCATTCATAAATTTGAATCGTTTTTACTTCTTTTAACATGCTCTACACATCTTTTAAGATAGTGATTAACCACAGTATAACAGTTTACATAAAGTAGATTTAGTATGCGACTAAAAGCTATAGTGTACTGGTTTCGTATTACTAGAGAGTCGATGCTGAATTTTCGGAAGAGAGCTCAAGTAAAGACGAGGAAAATCAAAGGTTCGAGTCTATAC
>JACSZP010059637.1:0-10448 GCA_016161895.1 Pinna nobilis | reverse complement strand
CCCAAGGGAACAGAACAGCATTTCGAGTCAATCAAAATTGACATGTTGGTAAAATTTCAAATGTTTATTATATAGCACAAAAGCCCACCCCGATTCTCTTTATTTCTTTTTCTATTTCATATAGGTTCATTAGTCCATCTACAATTCCACGGGGCCCAGCATGACATATTTGGGAATCTCAATGTTTTTTTTTAGGGATACCACTTTCATTCCATGCTTGTATCATATACATGTAGGACTCATAGTGTCCTTTCTGATATATCTTATTTTAACAAATAAAATATTCAACATGACTACTAGTAGTCATGTTGAATATTTTATTTGTTAAAATAAGATAATAGTTTTCAATATGATTTGCTATTTCTTATTTTTTGTTCAAAAGTAAAGAAGCTAATCTCTTCGGTGACTATTTCCTACTGACCATAACGGATAACTCTCGGATTATATTACTTCAGGAATATCCGGTCTCGCATGAGTAATTTCCCAGAAGTACTCCCAAAATGGATAATGACTCTCTAACATTTGCTATCATGTTGGAGTATTCGGTCATTTACCGTTAATTTGTATTTTACATGTCCACTCCGTGTTTACATGTGTAGGCGCTTTGTGTTGGCATCATATTACATGACCTCTGGTCACTCGAGAGAGCTCATCAAATGTACCTGTAAAGCATATGTCCTTATCGAATATAAAAAACAATTAGGACTTATTTGACCATCATAAAATATGACAGACTCGGTTAACAAGGTGTTAAAACAATCTCGTCTATTAGATCATTACTTCCTTTAATTATTCCAGTATTATTAGAATAGTAGTGCACACAACCATATTTGGACAGTCAGGAAGTGAACATTGGCGCGCTAACATCTATATAAAATTTTCGCATCAGCGCGGTTTTTATTTTCTCATTTAATACGTAAGAGATGAAAATATATAATTAAATACCAAAGTCAAGATAAGCTGGACATCTAATGTGAAGAAAGTAAATCGAAAGTATTTCAATTGGGTTGGACTTAAACTGGATACTCGGTAAGTATATTTTATATTTAAAAAAAACCTTTGATATGATACAAACGATGAAATACTTTCTAAAAAAAACCCTTTCTATTATACATTGATATACGTCCTTTATTTTCATTCTGCACTGTATTTTCTTTTATTTCATTGTTTTTTATATGCTATGCTTTCCAAGGAGTATTGGTATTATTGTGTTTTAAAATTTATGAAGATGTCGTCATTGTAATTTTCCCCATTATTGACAGTTTGAAATTCAGCTACTGTTGGGGTGGGACGTTTTTCTATATGAAAAATTACTGAAAGAAGCTCTTTATCTTGCTCACAATGATCAAATTTCTGTCAAGAATTAAATTTCGATTTTGTAATTTTTCTAGTTATTGCAGCTTTCAAATTAATTGGTTGATAATACTTGCAAACTATCCCCATAAATAGGGATACTCTCTATTTTAACGCATAATTTTGATAATTTCTCATGAAAAAACACATCCCCCATGAAAACTTTTAATTTTTCCATTAATTTTTAGTAAACTTTAGAGTCTCCGCCATGGAATTGAGGTCTCTGAGGTTTATTGGTTTTACTATTATTAGACATCAGTAATTTAGACTATAACAACAAAGACATTCCTATATATTAATACCATTTTCTTTTTTTTTATGTACGCGATTACCACGAGTAATAATTACCAAATCAAAGATTCGGACTTAACGAAGAAAATTTGTTACGCATGACACTCGTAGACTGCAATATACTGAAACATTAGTTTTGTTCATCACATTTCATTCTACAAAACAGTTTCATTCTTTTCCTGTCAATTTGTATTCATATGCTTCTATTTTAGGTCATGGGCTTTGTAATTCGGATTGTCGTTGGAATTTTGACGGTACTATGTGTTGCCGCGGATGACGAAACAGCTCTTTCATTCCACCATGATGACGATGATTACGATGACGGTAAGATAACTTTGTTCAGTTCGAAAGTAGTCCATCTGCTCGAATGGAAGTAGGCGTCCACAGTTTCGTATATTTAATACTTGCTAGTATTGGATAAAGACTTAACTGAATCATATTAGACTGACTTGAATATTCTCATGAATTGATTTACTTTTCATTTACAAATATGCAGGGGAAGCTTACTCCTCCATGTCATCTCGTCCACCCCTGGGTATTCAGGGTTCGTGTGTGTCCAATATTCCCCAAATTTGTATATTGTCTTCTAATTCTCCTGGCGATTGAGGCCTTGTATTTGTGGTATTTGTGATTTTCATATTTTTGTCCACACCGATTAAATAACAAGTTACATGTGCTATAACCATTTTCAGACCAAAAAAAAAAACCAAAAAAACAAAAAAAAAAACGTTAAAAAATCTCACATTAGTTGATTTTTTTTTAGATATAGACAGGTTCTAACTATGAAAATATAGAATTTCTGACTTATCATGATTATGTGGAATGCAAACATTTAGAAAGTAAGTATGATCACACCGAAATAATGAGTTGATTTGCAATTGATTTGATGAACGAATAAGTTGACATATAAAAAATAGAATAAAAACCATTTGACATTAATGGTTATGTATACATGTATTACAAATTTGCGTTCAGAACAATTTACTATATAAATCCAGACGAAAAATTTATCAAAGATTCGTTGACATTTTTGTTTCAGACTCAAGTTCTCAATCCTCATTCTGTGGAGATAAGAGGGTAGGCGGTGGGTGGTCTTACGGTCGCATCCAGGGGTCATGTAATCAGTACCTACAGTGCACGGAACATGACAAGGCATACATCCAGACATGCGCAGCAGGAACATTCTATGATGGTCACGAGTGCAGACACGCCCACAAAGTCTTCTGTCCTTACGGTATTTTTAATTTATCTATTTATTGCCCTGGTTTGAAAATTAACACTGATGCGCTCTAACATACTTATGCATATAATTTCTTATTTATCATAACCTTATCTGGAACCCCTCCGTACTATAATCGATGATTTTTCTCTGATGCCATTTTTCTCGGTAGAATTAGTAAATTAATATTACTGCAAATGCATCATCTTAAGAATACATCTTGCTCATTCATCAAAACTCCTCCAGGGTACCTGATCCCATTTCTATTTTTGACCGATATTCTCCAACCTTGTATATTGCCCACTGATTCTTCGGGCAATGGATACTTTGATATCTATAGTTTATATATTATTCTTTCATTGAATCAGTTTGTTCACACCAAAGATACAAAGTCGATTAACTGTCATATTTTGCGTAGCCTGGCAATTCTTGCCCCGTCATACATTATAACAAATGCATGTATATATCAAGATGTTTTACCAAAGTATCAATGCCTGCAGTTGTATTAACACTTGTATATAATTAAACATAGTTCTGGAATTAACAGATCAAACTTCTCCCGCATTCAAACTTTTCTTTCATTTAGTTGATGGATTATACACGAAGCTTTTCAGTTTTCACTACAATTATCCACTTATCTATCATTTTCTTGTGCATTACAGATGTATGTCGAGTTAAACCGGAAGGCTACGTATACCCCGACGGTCAGAGCTGTTACGGATTCTACAAATGCTCATCTGGAATGTCGACCTACCTGACATGCCCTGACGGGTTCTACTTCAATCCTTATAAAGGAGATTGCTTCCACGACCCATCCTGCCACAAAAACAGTTTGGTTCATCGTAAGTAGAATTTCACGATTGTTATACGGGGCAGAAGGGTTTTGGTTCTCCTATATACTTGTAAAATCTATCAGTTCCAGGGTTGGTGTGAATGTTTACTGGTCTGAATAGCCGATTCCGTGATATGCGAGAGTGGTATTAGTGTTGTGTTGTATCAGATGGAAGAAAATCGTCTCATCCAATCAGAATTGATGTTTTAGAAAGCAACAGTTTATCCAAACTTCTAATAATTTTCAACTATACTTTTTAGCTTTTGATGTAATTCTGAAAGGGTCAAATCCACATAAAATTAACTTGTTCAAGAAAAAAACCCCTCAACTTATCCAAACCTTTTAACTCTTAATTTTAGCTTTTTACATTTCGACGAAATGATATTTTTGCTCTATGTTGATATTTTAATTAGTGAAGTTTGATAGGGATGGATGCTATTTGTCTCATAATATTCTGAACCATCAATTGAATGATTTGAAGGTATTGTAAGAAAATAACCAAGTATAATTCCGTACGTAAATGAAAATAAACAGTAAATACAGAAAATTAGCCTCAGGGCTTGGTAAAATATCCCAAGTTTGATAGATTATCTTGCTAAAGGCTCAAACTTAACCTTGCTAGTTAAATTGTTTTACAACAGAATTTAACTCTGGACTTTATTTTATATCTTGGTTATACTTAACTCAAATTGAAAATTTAACCAGCATATGCGCAACTGGGCCAAAAAGGTAGATTTACATGCATACACAGGGCCTATTATTCGTTGTGCATCCTAGCTCTACATACACGACTGTACCTTCCCAACATTTCTGATGCATTATGTTTAATCGTTTTGCCTATTGTTTTAAATACAGCTTGTAGTTTCGGCACCACGTATCCATTCCCCGGCCGTCCGGATCTCTTTTACCTCTACAACGGATTTGAGACATACACTCCCATGCAGTGTCCAAAAGGAACCTGGTACCGGTCAGATATTTGTTCCTGTGATTGGATCATTCCTGGAAAGGTCGAACACGGAGGTAAGATTTACTATAAATCAAGATTTTGACGACTTGTTACATTTACCACAACACAAACAAATCAAAGAAAGATAGTGTTTTGTATTGTGACTCTATCTTTTGTTTGTGTGTTTGTTATATTGATGTTTAGTGCTCCGCTCGAGACATTTCCACTCACGCGATAACGTCATCGAATTTCCGTTGAAGATCTTAAAAATTTGACCAAAGCTTGATAATTGCCCTACCTTTCCATTTACATTTCTTAAGAGCTAATGCAATTTAGGAAGTTAATGTTCTGTAAGATACATGTTTAAGAGTCAGGAACACTATTGATTACGATTAAAATCACTCGTAATCGTAAGTGAGAAAATTTTCAATTGATCATATTCTGTACATTTCACGATAAGATTGGCTAATTATGATGACAAACGATTTACCTGAAATATTTCAGTTGAGTGTAGATTATTGCTACAGTTATTGAATTAGAATAGGGATAAGTCAAATAAACAATTTTTATAATTTATGCACTCACGACTTACCACTGACCTTTATCATTTGTGAAATAGACTGCATATAACGAAGTATCAATAATCTGGAGACTTAGTCAGTTGATATTGAACTAACACAGACCTCTGACAATCCAGATATTGGATCAGGTGCCACGGAGGAGTTGAGCATCCCCATGTGAACCGGTTGCACTCGACGCGAGTCATCGGTCAAATTCAAATGAAATACAGTTTAGTCATTTGAAGAGAACATCCGAGGGACGATCCAAAACTGATATGTGTTGTCGTAATTAATATGATTTTATATGAAAACACTTTACGAAAGGTACACTAAGGTCACATAAGGCAGATAACTCCTTTAGTTCAGTAAGTAATTATGACAGGCGAGATTGTATATGAAGACCGTATCCTACACTCGCTAAAGTTGATTCAGTCGCATCATTGAAAAAAAAAAATAAAGTGATTTCAATTACTATTCACCGGCATTTTTCATTTCAGGATGTAAACCTATGTTCCATTTCATGTACAACGGCAATTTCCTAGAAAAGTACAATCGTGTTCAACAGGTGGCAACTTCCGGTGTCGCACTCTTCAGAAAATCAGCATTGTTTGACCAGGGCGGGAAAATTAGCATATGGGCTTTAAACAATATGGATCTTGATAGTGACTTTGCTATTTGCTTTGAATTTATGAGTAAATCAATGAAAGGAGAATTAGCTTTAATATCAAATGACCACAGCCCGGGTCATTTTACCTACAAACTGACATATATACCGTCAAGAGGAGTGGTGAAAGCATACTTTATACTGAAAGATAGTGGCATTGCACAGTTAACAGTTGTCGGAGTGGTAAGTAATTTTTGTTCAGTCATGGAACTAAAGTATGCAATAGATGTGTTTAAGGGAAGTATGAACCTTTATTGAGAAAACCTTTTCTCGATCTAAAAGAAGCAAACCGATTCTTGTTCTTTATACCTTCATGCAGTACTTACTCTATTGATATTTATTCACTTGGACTCATCTAGTTAAGTTTGTAGAACCAGAGGATTCATCCAAAATACTATAATATCAGATTGGCATTTGAAAACTTCTGATCATTCAGATACAAAAAATTCTGAATGATAAAACCTAATTTACAGGCACATTTCGTATCTAGTTTTTGAGGCCATAGACGCAATGAAAAGAAAAAAATATCAATACATACAAGAGTATTTTCCTTTCAAATAATATGTGGCGTAATTAAAAACCAATCTGTGAATACATGTATTTGATTTAGGTACAAAATTCCCGATACTGACGGCTTGCTATACGTTTGATTTCAGAAATACAAAGGCATGCCATTATTTGCCTTTTTGATTCGGCATATAATTTTGCCGCTGTCAATTGGTCCTTGAACCAAACATTTCTGTCAAATCTACAGCGAGTGCATATATCAAAATATTAAATTTGGCGTACAGATACACTATGTAAACAGATAGGCCAAAACAAGTAATATTTGACAGGATTATGCCCCTTGAACTTAGTAAAATTTAATAATTCACAGTACCCGTATAGTATTTATGCAAAAGGCGCACAAATTAAAATGAAAATCCACATACTGCTGATACATTATGAGAAAATTTAGATTATGTTCTAACTTGGTCATTTATAAATGCATCGTTACCCAACTCCTTTTACACTTTGTACATTTCTAAAATTGTACATTGTCAGATTATTATCCCTACAACGATTATCTGGATCATGTTTTTTTTTTTGTTACCACCAGATCATTTTTGATTTAATACGGTTATTGTTTACCCCTAAAGGCACATTTGGATTTGCCTAAATCATTGATTTATTGAAGAGTCTATTATTTTCCAGGGATTGACGGGTTAAAGTTGTTTTTTCTCTTCACAGGATCCAAGACGACCACATTTTGTGCGCATGGCGAAATATGGGAAAAAAGTCAAGCTCAGAATTGACAACTTACAACCAGCAGTGATTAAAGTTTGTAAGTTGATGTCATTTGGTATTATTCCGCAATCGTGAGAAGTAGCGCCCGTTTTAAGTTCACCTCACTAAGTAGGAGGGAGTTTATACTATAACTCTAGATTGATGTAATCGTCCGCACCAGGCTATGTATAAAGACGTTTTATTACTTAACTTTGATAGCGGGATCACCGTGACCTAATGGTTATCGTGTTCGTTTTCTGATTGTGAGGTCCAGGCTTTGAGCCAAAGCGCCTCTCAGATGAAACAGTAAAAACCGAGGTCCCATGTTACATTAGGTGTCGGTACATTAAATCAGGATAAAATTAGGATGTTTGCATAAGACATCAACGATCGGTGAATCGGCATAATGTAGAAAGCATGTTTCTTATTTTATTCATCATTATGAAGAATTCGGCTTATTGAATACCTTATTATTACCTTTCGCTTATCTTTTATCATACCTGTATTATAAGTATCCATTCAGTATAACAACTGTTAGCATAATGTGCATGAGACATGACCGGATGGATGACACTTAATAGTGCTAAATGTATTTTTCTTAGTCATTCTTGTTCATCGTTTATATATATATATTTACTATCTTGTCGCGTATTTGTATTACTCGTGAGGAGAGCGAAGTTTAGCTTTCCAGCTGTCGGCAATCATAGATAAATAAATAAAACCTTAATGTGCATTAATACGAATGTCAATGCGTCCTACACATGGTATAATTACATAATCGGATTATTACGACATGCAATAAGTACTCATGCACTAATCATAATAGTCATTTGTTTGATTAACAGCGCAATGGATTTATTTTGACATGTTACTACTCCACGGTAGTAATATTACTGGTAACATTATAATCAACACGTTTTAACACGTTTCTGATTGTTAAGTTAATACTTAGGTAATAATACACTGATCACTACTTTATTTACATGTAATGTTGACGTATAATTGTTTTACTTCTAACAGATGAAGGGATAGCGCGCTCAAAGAGCCCGATGGTGATTGGTGAAGCAGGTGGTTGTAACAACTTCGTCGGCTATTTTGACGAGGTATGATTGGTTACTTTTGACTTCGGTATAAAAAATATATAAATATCACGGTAGAAAATGTTAAGTATATTATTAATGGTGTTTTTAAACAAAGACGTTTTCTCAATTTCAAATATTTTGAAAACTTAGCTGGAATTAGTTTACCTGAATCAAACATATTTTGCCAGGTTAACAACTACCATGTTCATGTGCTGCGTTAGTTAATAAAACCTAATAAAATGAAAACTATTAATAATGATAATGATGATAATAACGATAAGAAAAATGATAATGAGAGAATAAATTATATTAATTACATGTACATGTAATTCATTATCACAGTTTTTCGATTCGTCCTTTGCTTTAAATGTACAAATTTTATCACTATGCTTCCACAAGACTTCCTGATTTATTTTATTCTATAAAAAAATGATTAATGAGAGAATAAATTATATTAATTATATGAAATAAATTATCACCATTTTTTCGTTCGTCCTTTGCTCTAAATGTACAAATTTTATCACTATATTTCCATAAGACTTCCTGATTTGTCTTATTCTATGTAAAATTGAAAAAAAAACTATACAGATTTTAAGTGTGGCTATCTATTGTTTCAGTTGAAGTTTTTCCGCTGTGTCCCAAAACACTTTTTCGGCGATTACGATGACGATGATGACGACGATGATAAGAGATAGACAATTCGTTTAAATGTATGGAATTTTATACGACAAATATTTTTTTTTGCAAATGCAAGAGTGCCCACATATATCATGATGCTATGTTTTATTCGTTATCGGAGTGTCTCCTTACCTTTTATTTAATTATTAGGGTGAACAAACCATACAATAACAGATATGCGGCACTCATTACAAATGTATACGTAGCTTACCTCGAGGACTACCTCTAATTAAAGGGTACTTGTACATAAAGACCATTTTCATCACCCTCAAGTTTATCTATCTATCTATCTATCTATCTGTCTGTCTGTCTGTCTGTCTGTCTGTCTATCTATCTATCTGTATATTTTACAATGATGAGCACTACTTGTAAAAACCTCTGTCTATCAAGTTTCGCCCTGTAGGTCAGAAACAATTTTCAGGATCAATAACATTGAACGTGCCGGCTTTCATTTCTTCGATATATATATACGATATATATATATACGAGATTTATTCGACATATATATATACCAATCAAGGATAACATGGGTCAAATGACACTCGTAAATGGTTTCTCAAATGTTCAGTGTTATTTGCATTCTATTTTTTTCGGATTTTTGATTCAAATTATCTCTCGTATTTCTGTTAGCATCTCTTTCTTTTCCCTCTCTCTAATAAGTGTTTCAATTCATTGACAATTAAGTTACATTCCAATACAGAGCTTTGAAATTACCGATTAACCTCAACAATGTCTGTCAACATTTGAAACGAATTTGGCCATATATTCTGCAGAATTTTGTAAAGATTGTGTCTTCGTAACCTAGGGGCTTCGCTATTGTCTCTGTTTCTCTGACAATATGGTATAATATCTACAATCAAAGCTTTAACTTTAACTGTAATCTTCTGATGTTAACAGAGTTTTTCACTAAGTATTATTACGAAACGTCTCGATTATGAGACGAGAATATAACAGATACATAGATGTCTAGTCAGATATTTATTTGATATTTCAGAATCGTATATCTATGAACCTCGCTTTTAAGATCACCTAAATGAATGACTAAATTGGCCTAATTATTTCGATGATCTCTGAGATGAAATATAAATAGCTTAGAACGGTTGAAACAGTGTAACATAATAATTTTATAGTGAGTTTTCCCCCTGAAGTACTCTCCCAACTTCTGTAATCTTCGGCGAGGTTCCACTATATTTGTATTCTATTCATAAGTCGAATCCTACAAAATGTTCGCCTTTTGTAATTAATGTATTTAAAAATCAAATGTGTGTATGTATACGAGTAGCACCAAATGAACGTTAAATAAAATTTATGTTTGACTCATCGTATTGTATTTCATTCTTTTTCAATTTTTTTCAATAAATTTACATTTCAAGAAACAAACAACGAGGTAATTAAAAGACATAAGTTTATTTAACATATCAAGTATATGTACAAAAATACAGCTCGACAACATTCTTGAATATTTCCTTTCAAGCATATTTTGGTACTTTATCCTCAGCATATTAAGGATATATATACAGTAGACTCTGTCTAAACCGATCATCAATGGGACCGGAA
>JACSZP010059630.1:0-10176 GCA_016161895.1 Pinna nobilis | reverse complement strand
TTCTTAGAAAAAAGTCGATGTTACGAATTATAGCCGTCTTAGTTAAAATTAGCGTTGGTAAATTCTATAGTTGGTAAAATAGTCTAGTGTGTCAATACAACCCGTCACCGGGTTGAATGCTGTATGACGTGTTTCATACCAACTGTTATGCCGTTCCTCACATAATGATTTTGACTACGAATTAATCCGTCTACCTTATAAAGATGTAGGGTCACCGCGGGTGTGACTGGTCGACATGGTATCCTTAAGCCTCGTAGGCATTTGATCATTAGGTGTATTCAAGGGTCCGCGTGTTTCCAACTCTTTATTCAGCATAGAAAATATGAGACAAATAATTCTCCAGTATCATTACGCTTTTAACTAACAATCTGTAACCTTTTTGACACACTCATAGTCATATACTATGGTTTATGTGCAACAAAGAGCATTGATCTTCCTTTGCATTTTATCTTGTTAAATATTCACTCTATGACATAAGAATCTATAATAAGCTTTTCCGTGAATTGACTATTTCGAAAGAGACCTGTCCTTTTGTTATAACGAGGGCATCATGGGAATTTTACAAATGGCGTAACATAGTTATAGAGAAAACAATATCAAATTCAGAGAAGTGAAGTTTTAACGTTTACAAACATTTTACGATTATCACAATGACGGCTTCTTACAATTCTTGATTTAAAACTGTAAAGGAGGTAAGAAAACTATATGTTTATACTTATTGGAAAGTCTGAAGCATAATTATATAATGGATTGTAAAATGCACTCTGTAAAAGTCACGGCATTGGTAACGGATATTTGAGTATGTTTAGAAATACTTTGAGGTTTTTTTTTCTGTCTAGGAGGTCTTGTATTTTACAAAAAAGTTTATCATAAGGATGGACTGAAAATGTGACATAGGCAAAAGTGAAGGTCGGTTGGTTGTTTAACGTCCAACTTAAGAAACTACTAGAGGTACTTGTTGCAGTAAAGCAGGGAGGGTTCTTTAACATGCCAACACCTACCGTGACACGGGACCTCGGTTTCTACTGTCTCTTCAGACAGATATAGATAACCGTAGCGTGGCTTGAGCTTGAACCCCGGACCTAAAGATCAGAGTTCGATCACGCTTACCTCTAGGCCAAGGTGACCCCAAAATTGTCAAGAAGACGTAGAAACAGAAAGTATGTAAAGATCAAATTTCATTAATGCATTAGTAGGTCAGTTCAGAAGTAAAATAACTATTCATATAGAATTTATGAACAAAAAAGTTTTCGGTACAGCACTGTATTCCTATCAAAGATGTATAGTTTCAGAAACATTTGTGTAGAAATACAAGGTAAATGGAAATGTTTATGAAATTCACATTGAAAAATACAATTCTTTTTATATCTACAATTTGAGAGATTGGGGGTTGAAAAATGACTTTTCAGTTTCACTCAATCCATTTGTCTTGAATCTTTTCTTCCCAAGCCGCTGAGGAAAATGTAGATAAAGATAAACCAGTCAAAGTGTACTGTTTTTATCTAGACGATATAGCCCAAACAGCATAAAACATCAAGGGGAGGTTCAGCCGCCGCAAATCATTCCCAAAGGATTCTACTACAGGGTAGTTACTTTAACTTTGAGAAAAGAAAACAAGACGCCCAAATAGGCCAATACCGCTCAACTGAGCAACGCAAGGAAAAGGAAAATTCAGAAACACTATCCGATAATGTCCACCAACGTAGATTGCAGTAAAAAAATAATTACTCCAAAATCATTGCAAAATCTGAATTCTAAATAAGACAAAATAACAACACTTTTAAAAATACAGCTAAATCATTCAGATGAAAAGAATTATTCGATGCATAATGCGATTTTCGAGAATGTTTTCAAAAAGGTATGTCCTCTGACATTAACTTGCTCCGCCCTGGGCGCAGCCCTATGCTGACATGGTTATAGCAACACAAACGTAGTAGAGGGCCTGTAAAAATATATCTTGCAAACTTTTTATTCATTACCCTGAAACGGCTTTGAAGTGTAACCCTACAGTGTGGAAAAATCTATCTTTTGAAGTTAAACAAATTCATACATTACAATGGGCATATCTCCTTCTTAGAAATCATTTTAATACATAAATCTAAGTATAGGTCAAACATGTAATAAAACACTAAATAAATCCGGAAGCAAAACTTGCTCATTTATATTTCAACTCTGAAAAAAAGGTTGGCAAAAGAGTGAATAATGCATCGGAAGGACAAGTTTACTTAATTATTACATGTTAACAAAAAAAACACTGATGATGCTGCATAATCTATAGGGCAAATTTCATCTGATTAGGCTTATGAAGACTGATCTTAATTACATATAAAAAAGCAACTTTGGTACACAGTAATGCATTGCATTTACATTTCACCAATAGACAAATTACGGTCTATTTTTCTGTTGTCAAAATTTGTAGTTAATTAAACAATGAATATCACATAGAAACAAAGGGTCTTTTTAAACAAGCTGTTAAACGATATAACAAATTCGTATACAATAACATGTAAACGACCATGGTATTCAATTCCTTAATTGCGCATAAAAGACGATGGATACCAGGCTAGATTGTATTTAAAAGAATTCAAAGGGAGCAGTCACTTGTGCATTTGCCGGCTATACACACTTTGGTAAACACATACCGAATGTAAATTTAGACATGTCAACCAGCGGAAACCATCAGTAAATTGTTCTAAAGCATAGTGCCACACTTTTCTTGCATTTACTCTCAAGAAATTTGAAATCTTGTAGATGAATGAAGAGCTCAACAGTATGACACAAAAATGATATATGATATATAAATACTACAAAAGACGCGGGTTGTAATTTTAAATACCCAAGCTCAATATTAATGCATAAATAGAAACTACCTGTATGAAAATACGGTATTTTAAGTATGTAAAGATAAATGCAATGAACAGTTATCGATCTCAACTTTCCTGTTCGGAATGCAAAAACAGTCGGGCAGACACGGAGCCCTTGACACACCAGAGGTGGGATCAAGTGTCTTGGAGGATTAAGCATCCCTTGTTGACCGGTCATACCCACCGTGAGCCATATAACTTTATCAAGTTAACGATTAAACAATATAGATGAAAAAGAATCGAAAGGAGTTATAATTCAGCTTTAGAACACTAAAACAATTGTCTCAAATGCCCTGATTAAAACGAGATGTTTATTTATTTCCCAAACAGTTCCCTGTTAGGAAGACTGTATTTCATTTAACGGCATCAACATTATATGTTAAATACTGTAGAGAGGTCATAAGCTATTGTGTATCATGTTTGATATTTGGCAATTATAAGATATTTATAGAGTTGAATTTTTATTCATATGACCCACATAGAGGTGTTGTAGAGCCATTTCCCACATAGTCATTTGATCAAAAATGACTATATAGCAATCTCTCCCACCGGAAAAATGGCTACATAGCCATCCTCCCCCCACATATAGTCATTCCCTCCCAGTAATATAGCAATTTCCCCCGATAGCCATGCCCCCTCTGAGAATGACATTGTCTTTCCTCGGAAAGATTAAAGAGGTGTCTATGCAAATTTTTATCGGAGAATGTATTAATTTCAATAATTTCATGAAAAACAAAAAAATCAATTATTTTGAGGTCTTCGTTTTATGTTTTAAACTTTTATCGAAAATAAGCTAGAATTCTGTGAAAGAGTTACTATTTTTCTTACATATTATTTGCCCTCCTCTTTTTCATGCGCTAGGATACGATATGATAGATGCGTTTTCTGTAATATCCGGATTGTGTTGAACAGAGTGAATTTCCTTTACAGAAAAACAAGATGTGAAAATAGCTTTTCACAAGTCAACATCCGCCAAAGAAACAGGAACTGGATGGGAAAGATGGCTATATTGCCAGTTTTCCGGGGGGGGGGGGCGGTGTGACTATGTGGGGGGATTACTCTACAACAGATGTTTAACTGGCAAATTGACTACAGTAATAAAGACTGAAAGTCTTCATGCTTTCTGATTTAAGGAGAGTGGTGATAGCAAGATTTATGATTATGGAATTACATAAAGACCTTTGACAAAATTGAAAAATAAACCAATTGGAAGGTTATTGTAAACCCAATATACAACGATATGAATACCCTAGTGACAATCAAGTGATAACAGTACTTGTCCTTAAGAGGTTGAACAACAACAGAACAACGTTTTGTTTATACATTATGAACATTTGGATAACGCCATTTACAAATAAAAATTACGAAGATAAGAAAACGGGGACCTTGTATAGATCCTTGACAAACACAATATTTGACTCGCCTAAACGTGAAAGGGGAAGGGAGCTTAGATATTTTACAAAATATGGAAGAAAAAGACAGAAAGTGAAAACCCTTAAAGTTGAAGATAGGTAGCTAGGCCTACTAATTTTTTATCATAGCTATATATCATATACTGATCATTTCTTAAGATGCACATTTTCTGCTACTCAAAGTTTTTTGCCTCGCTTCGCTCGTCCATCTGTTAACCACTAGCCACTCTCAATTTTTTTCTTACGGTTCTGAATTAGTATGTGAATATTACAGAACAACTTTGTTTATTTTTGTTCCTTTGTAATTTATAAAACATTATAGTTAAAGATTAAGACTGCGATACATTTCACTTTGTGCAAACGTTTTGAACTATATATAGATAGAATAATGAACACGGAAGTCTGATTGTAGCCCATTTGTATATCCTAATGATATTGTTTATACAGTTACACGAAATATCCCGAAGTGGACACCTTCTTAAAAAGCTGTTTAATATTTGACTTTGATGTATCACGAGGCATGCGATTATTTCATTATACCAGTGTAATTAAACTTGCAATATAGAGAAAAAGCGTACGAGACTATATATTAAGGTTCTTAGTTCATATATGTTCGAACTTCGTAAAAACACAGAGTTTCTAGCAAAACTACTACTGTACTTAGTATATGTGCAATATATACGTATATATTAGAACATGAAAATGTAATGGCTATCTTGCCTAACAAAACGATCAAATGAATCAAAATGATTATGTGACTTCTATTCGGCAAAATTACTAGGCGGATTATTTCGAAGCTAAAACGATAGATTAACAAAGAGAGAGGAAAAGAATAGAACATTTAGTTTTGTTGGCTTCATTACACTTTTCGCCACTATTTTACTAGGATGCAACCAAGACATTTTCTTTTAAAAGCCCTACTCAGATACAGGTTAATTTATACGGTTCCAATAGAAAGCTACTAAGATGCAGTCCTTACCAACTATTAAGCCGATGTGACTCTGTCGGAGACGCCGATTGGCACTCGTATTTATACTGGAGTGTAGCTACTGTCGACCCAAAGTAATAAAACGAGAATAATCTTTAAGTTCTTCAAAGTTATTTGATAAAATATACATGACGATACATGACGTCATAAGTGTAAATGTGCTTTCCTTTCAATAGCATTGCTTATATAGGAAAAAGACGAAATACGAACAAAGTTGCTTTTTATGTATTTAAGAGAACGAAGTTTTGAGATTTTTTTATATTATGAGTAATATCAATGAAACACGCTGCTATTCGAATGGTAATTTCGCATAATCGCCTACATTCATCCTCCGTGCTGTTTATTTTTTATTAATTTACGCATGCGTGTATGTAGATTAATTTGCATGGTTGGCCGTCCCTGTCTTTCGGTCCCGTATCACAGTAGGTGTTGGCACGTTAAAGAACCCTCCCTGCTCTACAGCCAACCGTGCCGAGCACAGGTAAAATTTGTCGACCTTCACCAGCACACGGAGACGTCTCCATATGAGTGAAATATTCGTGAGTGGGACGTTAAACAACACAACAACAACAACCTTTCAGCGGATACAACATGCGAGACAGTGAATAACACTCTAGCCCGGTGTTAAATAGCTTACTCTTAAAGATAAGATAGAGTGGCCCATTAAAGAAGTTCTCACCATTCTCTAACAAATTCAACGTGTGAGAGGATGAATAGCCTAGTGTTTAAGAGCTTATGTTGATAATGTCACAATTTTGATTTATTGACCTGGAAATATCCTTCAAAAAATATATCAACTCAAGAGGTATACAACAAATTACATACACATTTATTTCAACAAAAGCAAACATATTTAGCACTTCACAAGGTACATAAAATTAACACTTATATCTATACACTAGCACTGTCACATACACATATACAAAATACAAGAATATCATTTCTACACAAATAATTAATTTTTTGATGTCACTTCAACTCTACTATTAACTACTACTACTAAATGACCAGTGCTAACCGTTAGAAACTTGATTGACCCGTACTGACCGTTACACAGACGAGTGACCATTAATATGCAATATACAGAAAAGTGACCGGTATTAATCATTACAGGTGATTGATCAGTACTTACAATCAATGATGAATGACATTTATACAGATGAGTGGCGGCCAGTCTGGCCGTTATATAGTCAAGTGGCCAGTACTAACAAAATGTATAGGTGAGTGACACGTACTGACCATTTGACAGATAAGTGACAAGTATTGATCATTATAAAGGCAAGTGACCAGTACTGACCATTTGTATTGGTGATTGACCAGTACTGACTATCATTTGATGAGGGACCAGTTCTTACCATTTTACAGATTAGTGACAAGCATTAATTATTAAAAACGGCGAGTGACCAGTACTGACCATTTGTATAGATGAGTGACTATTACTGGTCATAATACTGGTGAGTGACCAGTATTGACCATACCGATAGGTGAATGACTAGTACTGACCATTATAGAGGCGACTGACCTGTCTGACCACTGTGCAGGCGAATGACCGGTGATGACCATTATAGGGGGTAATCATAGGTGACCATTTCCATAGGCAGGAGAGTGATCAGCACTGACCAACATAATGTCAAGTGACTTGTTCTGACCATTAATCAGATGAGTGATTAGACCTGTTAATTTTATGTGTGATTGACCAAAACTTTACTTTAAAAAGCAAGTGACCAATACTGACTATTAAACAGACGAGTGACCAATGCTGACAATTATACAGGCAAGTGACAAGTACTGACCACAATACTGGTGAGTGATCAGTACTGACAATTAAACTGTTTAGTTACCAGTACTTACAATTATGCAGATGAGCTCCTTAAACGGAACACGGAACTAAGTGTCAGTTCCGAGTTCCATAAACGGAACTCGGAACCAACTTCGGGCTCCCTTAATCCGTCTACCTTATTAGGATGTAGGGTCACCGCGGGTGTGACTGGTCGACATGGTATCCTTAAGCCTCGTAGGCATTTGATCATTTGGTGTATTCAAGGGTCCGTGTGTTTCCAACTCTTTATTCTGCATAGAAAATATGAGACAAATAATTTTCCAGTATCTTTACGCTTTTAACCAACAATCTATAACCTTTTTGACATGCTCATAGTCATATGTTATGTTTATGTGCAACAAAATTTCCTTTGCATTTTATCTTGTTAAATATTCACTCTATGACATAAGAATCTATAATAAGCTTTTCCGTGAATTGACTATTTCGAAAGAGACCTGTCCTTTTGTTATAACGAGGGCATCATGGGAATTTTACAAATGGCGTAACATAGTTATAGAGAAAACAATATCAAATTCAGAGAAGTGGAGTTTTAACGTTTACAAACATTTTACGTTTATCACAATGAAGGCTTCTTACAACTCTTGATTTAAAACTGTAAAGGGGGTAAGAATGTTTATACTTGTTGGAAAGTCTGAAGCATAATTATATAATGGATTGTAAAATGTACCCTGTACACCTAGTTGGTTGGTTGTATTGTTGCTTAACGTCCAACTTAAGAAACTACTAGAGGTACTTGTTGCAGTAAAGCACGGAGGGTTCTTTAACATGCCAACACCTACCGTGACACGGGACCTCGGTTTCTACTGTCTCTTCAGACAGATATAGATAACCGTAGCGTGGCTTGAGCTTGAACCTCGGACCTAAAGATCAGAGTTCGATCACGCTTACCTCTAGGCCAAGGTGACCCCCAAAAGTGTCAAGAAGACGTAGAAACAGAAAGTATGAAAATATCAAATTTCATTAATGCATTAGTAAGTCAGTTCAGAAATAAAAGAACTATTCATATAGCATATATGAAAAAAAAAGTTTTCGGTACAGCACTGCATTCCTATCAAAGATGTATAGTTTTAGATGCATTTGTTTACAAATACAAGGTAAATGGAAATGTTTATGAAATTGACATTGAAAAATACAATTCATTTTCTTATATTTATAATTTGAGAGATTAGGGGTTGAAAAATGACTTTTCAGTTTCACTCAATTCATTAGTCTTTAATCTTTTCTCTCCGAGCCGCTAAGAAAAATGTAGATAAAGATAAACCAGTGAAAGTGTAAATTTTTTATCTAGACGATATAGCCCAAACAGAATGAAAATTAAGGGGAGGTTCAGCCGCCGCAAATCATTCCGCAAGGATTCTACTACAGGGTAGTTACTTTAACTTTGAGAAAAGAAAACAATATGCCCAAGGGTGTATTTTGCATCGGAAGAACAAGTTTACTTAATTAATACATGTTAACAAAAAATAAACACTGATGAAGCCGCATAATCTAAAGAGCATATTTCATCTGATTAGACTAATGAAGACTGATCTTAGTTGCATATAAAAAAAACCAACTTTGGTACACAGTAATGCAATGTAAAAATAAATTGTACCAATAGATAAACTCCGGTCTATTTTTCTGTTGTTAAAATTTGTATTTAATAACACAATCAATATCACAAAGAAACAAAGGGGGGTTTGTTACAAGCTGTTAAACGATATTACAAATTCATATACAATAACATGTAAACGACCATGGTATTCAATTCCTTAATTTCGCATAAAAGACGATGTATATCAGGCTAGATTGTATTTAAAAGAATTCAAAGGGAGCAGTCACTTGTGCAATTTGCCGGCTATACACACTGGTAAACACAAAAATAATGTAAATTTAGAGATTTCAACCTACAGGAAATCATCAGTAAGTTGTTCTAAAGCATAGTGCCACACTGTACTTGCATTTACTCCAAAGATTAATTTGAGATCTTGTAAATGAATAAAGAGTTCAACAGTATGACACAAAATTGAAATATGATGTATGGATACTACAAAAGACTCGATTTGTAATGTTAAATACCAAAGCTCAATATTCATGCATACGTAGAAACTACCTGTATTAAAATTAGGTATTTTAAGTATGTAAAGATAAATGCAATGAACAGTTATCGATCTCATATTTCCTGTTCGGAAGGGAAAAATTAACAGTCTGGCAGACATGGAGCCCTTGACACACCAGAGGCGGGATCAAGTGTCTTGGAGGATTAAGCATCCCTTGTTGACCGGTCATACCCACCGTGAGCCATATAACTTGATCAGGTTAACGATCAAACAATTTAGATGAAAAAGAATCGAAAGGAGTTACAATTCAGCTTTAGAACACTAAAACAGTTGTCTCAAATGCCCTGATTAAAACGAGATGTTTATTTATTTCCCAAACAGTTCCCTATTAGGAAGACTGAATTTCATTTAACGGCATCTACATTATATATTAAATACAAGGATCAATATGATATATGCGTTAATCTGTAATATCTGGATTGCGTTGAACAGAGTAAATTTTCTTTAAAGAAAAACAAGAAGTGAAAATAGCTTTGTGAAAATTCACAAGTCAACATCCTCCAAAGCAATAGTTACTGGATGCTCCTTTTAAAGGGTTGTAGTGTTGGTGGTTGGGTTTAAATTAATTCAGTTTTAACAAACATGTTTTCACCGAATTTTATAATACTATTCATACTTGTCATTTATATTTTGAAAACAAAAATTGTACTACATGTCTAATTATATATTGTATTTACTTTAAGAAACAAATATTAAACTAGGAAAATAAATGTCATTAAAATTGTTTTGAGCCCGTACTTGTATTTACTCACAATACCACCGATTGCAGACTTTGTATATGATTGCACACATAATTACAGACGTACTGTTGGGTTTATAAATCCATTAGCAAATGTGTCATGACTCCATTTGAATGAAAAAGCAGTAAAACTGCACTGCATGTAATTATTGACAGTGAAGAATTATATTTTTATTTATTTATTCATTTACCGTATAACCGGTATTTTCTGCGGTACGAAATTTTTGCGATTTG